>PVLD010017053.1:0-43104 GCA_004027595.1 Dinomys branickii
GAAATCATTGCGGGTATGTGGGTTATTTCTGCTTTAAGCTCTTTCATGGCCTGTTGGAGTTGTTTAATTTCGGATGCAATCATTTCATAACTTGAAGTTATGAGGCTTCCTGGTTCCCCTGTATCTTCACATTCAAAACTTGTTCTGGGTGGGGTTGAGTTTTGAGACTGCGTTTTGTTCCTCTGTTTTCCCATTTTTGTGTATCAGGTTCAAAATGTGGAGCTATAAATTCCACAGTCAGTTCAGCAGGCAAAGGTCTGCTGCAGAGGCTGCTCCAATGGTTACTTCTCTTTGGGAGAATGTCCCTTAAGCTGTCTGCTGAGATTTCCGTTTCTATTCCCTACCCCAAGACCTGACCGGGGCGAATAAACAGCTTGCCGCCCCAGGAGTCTTACAGACAGGGCACTCTGGTGTTCCTCCCTGGGTGGAGCTCCTTCCCCCCTCACAAATCCTGTTGGGGTGCCTGGCTAGTTCTTCCCACCCGGGAGATCCCGCAGTTTTTAAAGCTGTTTTGATGTTATTCGCTGGGCTGAGCTTCTTCCTGATTCAGGAAAAACCGGTTAGAGCGCCCGCTTAACTCACCCTTTGAACGTGCAGACAGGAATGCAGTTCAGATGTATCTCTCTGGATGGAGGTTTTTCCCAACTCAGAAATCCCGCCAATCGCTGTTGCTCCGGTTCGTGCAGCGCCGGCTGCGGGGGTGGGGTTCTGAGCGGGATCCCAGACTGCTGCCCAGATTGGCACAGTCTGTCCCTGTCGCTCCAATTCCCGTGGCTCTGGCTGCGGGGGCGGGGTTCTGAGTGGGATCCCGGACCGCTGCCCAGATTGGCGCAGTCTGTCCCAGTAGCGCGTTCTCTGAGTTTCCTCTGCTCCGCTGCCTCCAACAAATCCTGGTTACAGCCGCCTCTGAGCCGGTCGGGTTTAGGAGCTGAAGCCGTCCTTCCCTCCGCACTCGCTCTCTGGGCTGTACGCTATTTGAACCGAGCTGCGGCCCAAACGCTGCGCCGATCCCCTGGGCACCGAGCTCTCAGGGTCCGCCCACTTCTCGCCGCACGGCTTGTCAGCCGTCCCTTTAATTCTCAGGCCGTGGAGAGCAGCCAGATCAGTTGGAATTTTGCCTCCACGGACCGGGCAGCCGCGCTCAAACGATCGGTCTCTGGGAGAGATTCCCTCTGCCGCTCACCTGGTCGCCATCTTCCCGGAAGTCGCTCCTTGTGATTTTTAAGAGATCTTTCCTTTTGTGATTGCTAGCTGCAATGATGTCTTCAAGGTCTGAAAGTCTATCTTCAGTTCCAACCAACTAGTTTTGCCAGGTTTGAGTGGAATTTTTAATTTCCTGGATATCTGTTCAAATCTGTTCCATGAGTTCTAATTCTCTCCTGAATTGTTCATTAAATGTTTCCATCAGTTTTATGTGCTTCTCTATTTTCTATCTGTCTTCTTTAGATGTTCTGAGCAATTCTTTCATTATTGTTGTCATTTCTTTTTTTACCTGAGAGATTATTTCTGATCTGATTTCTCCTGTAGCTTGATGGAGTTATTTCTTTACTTCATTTGCTATCATTTCAGAAATCTCAGTTGTGTCACCTCTAAGTTTTTCTATGTCAGTGTCTCCTGGACTTGTTTTGGGTTGGCTGGAGGTCTGACATTGCATTTTGCTCCTTTGTTTTGTCATTTTTGAAGCTCCCAAAGTTCACCAGAGCTGAGTGTCACTCACACAATGGCAGGGGTGGAGGGCAGGGTGTGGCTCACTGAGGCTCCCAAGGTTCACCAGGGCTCAGCATCACTCCAAGTTGCCTAAATCTGTGCAGAGCTCAGGGTCACTCCCACAATGGTGGGAGGGTTGGGTGGGGCTCTGCTGTCAGGTCTTGTCCATACTCTGGTCAGTGGGTATGCAGTTAACAGTGCTGTGACATAGTGATACCTGTTACTATAAGCTCAGGGATGAGTATCACTCCAGACTCAGTGCTGGGTGAGGAACAGCAGAGTAGGGGGGACACTCTTGTCACCATCCTCACGAGGACAGTGTAAGGCTGCACCCGTGATTCCTGTGATGTTCTCAATGGAGAGTGTCTACCTTCCCACACCCTCAGGAATATTATGTTTCCTTAACTTTTGTAAGTCTGATTCATGAGTATAAATTCCTCTCTTTATTTTAAGTATAGGGGAAATTAAAGCTATCTCATTTATTGGGCATTTGAGTTTCCTTTTTGCTGAATTGTATGTGTATATTTTGCCCAGTTTTTAAACTTTTGTTGACTTGCAAGAACTGTTTGATATTCTAAATAAAAATCTTTGTTGGTATAATTGGATGAAATATCTGCTACTTCATCACTTATGGTGGCTTTGAGTCTAAAAATTTTAGTTATGTTGCTAGGAAATGCATCCTTTATTTCCTTTAGTTTCTCTGCATTTGTGCCCTAAGAAATAAAAATATGAATAAGAATTTTAAAAAACATTTTCTTGTAAGAGTCTCAGGTTTTGGCACTGGAATGTAGATCTTTGTGCCGTCTGGAATTTGTTTTGTGTGCAGTTTGGGGAAGGGATGCAGTTGTAACTGCCCATATGGCCTTCCATTTGTCCACATGTTCCCCAGCCCACCCTCGCCGCGTCTGTGACAGCTTCCTCGCCAGGAGCCAGGTGCGTCTTGTGTTTGCAAATGTCCACAGACCCACTCTCTGCCTCAGTGCTGCATTTATAGAACCCTGCACCGGCAGCATGCTGTATTTATGTTTTGATGTGGGGAGGTACAACCCGTTCACAAACATGTCTTTGTTTTGCTTTTTTGTTTGTTTGTTTTAGTTCTTCTTTCCTTTCTTTCTTTCTTTCCATAAATAAAAGACTCTTCCTGGGCTGGCATCAAGCTCAGTGGTAGAGCACTTGCCTAGCATGTGCAAGGCACCACAAGAAGGAAAGAAAGAAAAAGACTTCTCTGCCTCACAAGGCTGGGCCTCTGCTTCCAGGCATCCTGAGGGCTTTGCCCCCCAACACTGCCAGCATCAGGGCCAGGGCATTCGTTGTGGGGGCAACCCTTCCTGTCTTGTTGCTCCTGAATCGCTGGAGTGTGACCAGATGCGTGGCCTAGTCCAGACCTGAAACAAACCTTTGTTCAAGGAACAGAGATGGGAAGGGAAGTGGAGACCATTGCCATATTCCCAGGAGGTTCCCTAAATCTTCTGTGGGGCTGAGGAAAGAGAGGTTGTCCTCTTGTGAGAGAGTAGAATTTGGAAAAATCAAAATCCATAGCCAAAATAATGTGGGGGTATGGCCCTGACCCATGACCACAAGCTAGACACTGTCCTGAGATTCATGGACCAGCTTTGCCCCACCTCCAGAGAGGAAGGTGCTGGTTGGTTCTTGTGTTCTTTTTGTTTTTTTGTGATTTTGTTTGGCTTTTTTTTTTTTGAGGCAAGATTTCACTATACAGCCCAAGCTGAACCTCAAATGATCACAGCAATCCTCTTGCCTCAGCCTTGCAAGTGCTGAGATTATAGGCATACACCGTGAAGCCCAGCTGGTTCACACGCTGTCTCGTGCACTGGCTGGTAAGTACATCCTTCAGATGGGAAAGCAGATCCCTGCTGATGGAGGCCTGATGCCTTATCTACCTGCACATGATACACACAGCTGTGCATCTATTTATGTTTTTTATTGGAAAAATTAATACTTTATCCTGGCTAATATATCAAACAATTCAAAAGCTTACTTTAAAAACCTCACCAAGGTGCCCTTTTGTTTCCAGAGGCAGTGTGATTAACATGTTTTTGTGAATCCTCCCAGAACTCTGTGCTGGAACGTGTGAATATTTCTGTATTTCTGGATGGATATTCATAAATCACCCTTTTAAAAACACTAATAGTAGCATTATGTATGCACTGGTTTGCATTTTGCCTTTCTCAGTTAGCAATGTATTGCAGATAGAACTTGAATCCGTTCTCTTTTTTAATGGCCCTGTGATGTTCTGTGAGTTATTTGCCAATTCATGTAATGAGAGGTGCTCAGACTGGCTCTGGGCACTTGTAACTGTTTTTAAAAATGCAAATCTTCACAGTGCACAGCACATCTTTGCTCTTAGGTGCAGGTACTTGTATAAGGTTGCATTTTAAATGTGGGAGTGCTAGGAGGAATGATAAAGGCTTTTTAAACTTGAGAGAGGTTCTCAAATCACTCCAAGAGGGGAGAAATCAGAGTCCGGCCCTGCAGGGCACAAGGGCTGTGCCCGTGTGCTCCTGTCACATCACATTGTCCGCAGCCTCCACGGCAACCTCGTGGAAGGGTGGAGGTCCAGGCCTGAGCTCACCTGTGCTGGACCCTCATGCAGGGCTGGGTTTGCCCCATGCCTGTGCTTCGTCTGCTGTGCACCGTGAGGAGCAGACTGGACAAGGACACAACAGGAAGCTGGGGACAAGAACTGAGAGACCAGACAGAGCAAAGATGGCTGCATCGAAATCTCAGGAAGCCCACAGATAAAGGCCACCCAGCCCCCAGGGTCCTCAAGCGCCTGCAAATGCCAAAGTATGGGATTCAGCCTACATCCAGCCTCGTCTGCAGGCATCCCATGAGCTTTGGGCACCGTGGCACTTCCTCCACAAACCTACCAAGCTCAGAGTGCCCCTGCTGATTGGTGGGCCGAGCCAGGCCCCCACTGGGCCACAGCTCCTGTCCATCCAGCTACAGATCCTCCCTCAACTCAGGACCTGAAAGACCCAGAGATGCCGGGGAGGTGGGAGTCCTGCCCTAGCCACCCCCACTGGGCATCACCTGCGCTTCCCTTTTCAGTAAATATTCCTCCTGCTATTTCTCCTACAGTCCTGCTTCCTTCCTTGTTCAGGACACCAAGAATTGGACAGAACTCCCCTGACATCCTCCATCTAGCAACATCCTTGTATTTACTTAAAACATGTTTTTGAATGTGGAACTTGTTGATTATTTTAATGCACAGTTTTATCAAGAATGGTCTGGGGTTTTTTGCTACTAAGAATCAAACTCAGGACCTTGCATTTGCCAGGTAGGCACTTGTGCCGCCAAGTTATATCTCTGGCCCTTCAAGGATGTATTTGGAATCATTAAAAAATGGTATTTTGGTACCTCAGGGTATAAACTGCTAATTATATTCCACATACTAAATTGGTTTCGGTCCTGGAAAGAACCACACTTAGTCATAGTGTATTTTCCTTTTCCTAAGTTGTTCGGTTCTGTTTGGCAACATAACACAAGGGATGCCTGCCTCTCAGCGCAGATGAGATACATCCTTAGCATTGCATGTGTTTATAATATTCTGGTCAGGTTTGGGTACAAACCAGAAAGAAAGATTTCCAGAAATTTAAGTAACTTTTGGGTTATTTATCCTTTGAGATTTTGAGATAATTCAACACAGACTTTTCACAGCCCACCAGTCAGCAGGGGCACTCTGGGCTCAGGAGGTTTGTGGAGGAAGTGCCATGGTGCCCAAAGCTCACGGGACGCCTGCAGACGAGGATGGATGCAGGCAGAATCCCATACTTTGGTGACCTGGAAGGAAGTAGTAACTGGACAACTCTCTCAATTCTGTCTATGGAAAATGGTCTCAGCTCTTCAGCCTCACTAAAGCAAACATTTGGTCCCTCTCTCTGTGTGTGGATGTGTGAGTTAGCCCTCTCTCTGGGCTTTGCTTCTTTGAATTAAACTGATCATAAGTCAGAAATATGTGAAAAACTTACACCCATATTGAACATGTAGACTTCTTTCTTATCATTTTCTCTAAATAAACAATAGAATGTAACAGCTATCTATCCATGTAGCAATTGCCTTTTGCACTGTCAGTGCTGCAGAGATGTTGAAGTGTAGGGAGAATTGCATAGGTTATGTGCAAACCCTATACTATTTTAGATGAGGACTTGGGAATTTTGGATTTGGGGGTCCCCTCTCTACACAGTCCCACTATGCCCTGTGCAGGGCAGGTGGCTGGCTCCTGGGAGCAGATGTCCTCTGAGTCACCAGCCCCAGGGGCCTTGGTGGTTGGGGGGTGCTATGTTTGGCCCTCCCTGTATGCTCCTCCCACTGATTCCACCTCCTGCTGGCTCACCTCGCTCCTGGCCCACAGCAGCAGCCCAGGTTAACTCCACACTGGATTTCCCCACCTCCCTGGATGTCTAGGCTAGTTATACTTCAGTGTCTGAGTGACCAAGTAGGGATGCTGCTCTTTGTCACTGGTGCAGCCTCCTGGCCTCCTGCAGGCCACCTTCCTTTGGCCCATTCCTGGGAGCAGCTGTCTGTGCATCTTTCCAGGCAGGATCTTAATCATGTTATTCCAGATGTTTCTCAGTATCACGTGTTTTTGGATTTTGACTTTTTTACTTAACCTGCTGCCTTCTTTTAAACACTGAGTTTTCCTTGTTTGTATTTTCTGCAGTGATATGCAGGCTGGGTTGCTGCTCCGTGGACTGACCTTGCTCTGCATTTCTGTTTGAGTGCTTCCAAGGCCTCTGCCTGAAAGCGCTTCATCTACACTTTCCTTGCTAGTGCGGCTGTGTCCTCCTTCTGAAAATCAAGAAAGCCAATTCCTTGGTTTTATTTACTTAGGTCATTGCCTTTATAGCATTTAATGATACTATTTTTGAAAACCTATTTCTACATTTACCAGCTTTTGACAGTCTCTTCAGCCTCTGCTGTGTAGCAGGAGAAAATTAATCCACTTACGCATGTTTTGGTCGTGTCGTCACCATTTTCTGATTTTCCAAGCTGTTTATTTGTGTAATCCTATTTGGGTAGCAGTTTCTAAAGGTCACTTTTCTATCAGTGAAAATATACAAGTTGGACCTTTTATCCTTAAGCGATATTAAAATCCTTTACATCGGAATGATTATGCTTTTCCATCTGTTTACCATGGATGTGTGTTACAAGTGTGTGTTGACTACGGTCTTCAGTAACCTGCCATACAGGTTGATGATTAAATGCGGTAGATTGTACCATGGAGGCAAGGTGTGCAGGAGTTGCATCACCCAGGCTGATATAAACACACTCTATGATGGTCACGCAATGATCGATTTACCTAACGACAATTTTCTCAGCACTTATTCCCATTATTAAGTGATGCATGGCTTCATGTGTAAACACACTGTATGCCTTACATGAAACTTACGATTAAATATGAATGTTACGCTTACATTCTGCTTCACAGTGTCTGTCTTCAACCTTAATTTTGTGTTGCAGTGGGTTTCTTGTTCACCATCAGATCTTCCTTTCCCCCATGCTTTCTTCATTCTGAGCCCATTACTTTGATGAGCTCCTGCTTTGGCCCCGCCTTAGTCACTGTCCAGTTCCTGAGACAAGACACCTGACACCCCAAGTTAAAGGAGAGAGGTGCACTGTGGCTCAGGGTTTCATAGGCTTTAGTCTATGGTCATCTGGCTCCAAGGCAGAGACAGCATAGTGGAGGATGTGGCAGAAGCAAATTTCTCACCTCCTGGTGGCTGGGAAGTCAAGATGGCAAGGAAGCCAAAGAAATAGTGGTCAAAGACAAGATGGAATCTTCAAAGGCACTGCCTGCTATGGTTTGTGTCTAGATGCCCCAACCCCAAAGCCTCATGTGGTCTTGGGCAGGCCTCTACAGTTCTTGATTGATCCACGGTCCAAGGCCGGGACTACGGGTGTGAGCGGTACGCCCGCCCTGGGGTGGCAGCTTGCGTATAATACAAGGGAGGGAAAGAGACTGGCTCTTTCTGCCCCTTTTGCTCTCGTTGCTTTTGCTGTCTTCCTCCACCGTGAACTGTTGTCCTCTGCCATGTGCCACTCTGCCTTGGAGCCAGCCGAGTATGGACTGAAACCTCCACAAACTGTGAGCTAAATAAACCTTTCCTTCCTTCATTTTGGGCATCAGGTATTTTGTCTCAGCAACTGGGGAAAAGTAATGAGACGCTGCGCCAGTGACCCACCCCATCCAGCCGGCCCTGCCTCCTAACATTCAGCTGTGAACTCTTCAGGGATTTCATCTACTGAGGAACCAGTGTACCCCAAGCTCTACCCGTCTTCTGAGTATCTGTGCATTTAGGAGGGGGCTTCCTCTTAATTCCAAGTCAGAATGGCGCCTGTACTCAGGACTGGTCAGCTCTCCTGCCAATATCCAGGGCTTCTTTTCTAAGTCATTCCTTGATTATTTAAAAGTGACTTTATTAAGATGTAATTTGCATAGTATAAACTTCACCTTTAGGTTATAAAATTCAGTGGTTTTAGTGCATTCATAGAACTTTGCAATGATTTCCACTCTAATTTTATAACACTCTCATCACCAAGAGAGAAGGCCCACGTCCATTAGCAGGCGCTCCAGCCCCTTTCTCCTGGCAACTACTGATCTGTGTTCTGCCTCTGTGAAGCAGCTGCACTGAGCACTTCATACAAATGGAATCTCACAACGTGCAGTCCTTGGAGACGGGCTATTTTTACTGAGCATGCTGTTTGGAAGGCTCATCATTTTGCATCCTGTGTCAGGGCTTGCATTAGTCAGAGTTCCCTGGAGATGCAGAACCAATAAATATGACTTATTATCAAGCCTTGGCTGAGAAGTCCCTTGTCTGTCATCTCTAACTAGAGACCTAGGAGACCTGGCAGCTGGGGAGGGGTACAGGTGGCATGGGTGTCACTACCAAGAACAGACGGCTGGTGTCCAGCACAGGGCAATTCAACTACCCCTCACCTCTTTCTCTTCAGACCATCAGCAGGTTGGAAGCTACTGTTCACATTGCTTTCCTGCATCCACCGATCTCAGTGCTGATCTCCTATGGAAACACCTTGTAGACATGCAGAGAAACACCTAGAAATAAGGGTGAACCAGCTCTGTGGGCTCCCTGTGGCTGAGTCAATTGACACCTAAAATTAAGTACCACAAGATTCCACTGTTTTTGATTGTCACATAAAAGTCCATTGTATGGATATTCCACTTGGTCCACTCACCTTTTAGATTAGCTTCAGCTTTTGGTGGTTATGATCAATGCTGCTATAGACACAGACCAAGGAGCAAAATCACTGAGTTCTGTGGTAACCCTATTTTGTGAAACTAACAAATCGTTTTCTACAGTGCGGGGAGCTTTTTAAATTGTCACCAACAAATCACGAAGGTTCCAGTTCCTCCACAACCGTGCCTAGGGTTCATTAGTGTCTGCCCTTTCTCTTCACTCTGCTCCAGGTCTGAGGTAGAGTCTTACAATTGTTTAAATTTGCATTTCCATAGTCCTTACAGATTTTTACCTTTTCATGTGCTTGTTGGCTATTTGGGTATCTTCTTTGGAAAAATGTGTATTTAAATCCATACTTCCTTGGGCTATTTGTTCAATTGTTATTGAATTGTAAAAGTTCTTTATATATTTTTAAATCCCTTATCACACATGTGGATTTCAAATATTGTATGATCTTCTGTGGATTACCATCTCACTTTTTTGATGTTGTCCTTTGAAGTACAAAAGTTACCAGTGAAGGCCAATTTATCTAGTTTATGCTTTGGCTAAAGTATCCATGAAATTATATGTAATACAAAAGTCATAGACACTTCTACATTTTTTTCCTAAGAGTTTTATAGTATAAGTGTTAGTACTTACATTTAGGTCTGGAATTAATTTTGAGTTAATTATTGCATATGGCTTGAGGTAGAGATTCAACTGAATTCTTCATTCAACTGAATTCTTCTTCTTAAATAGGTATCTATTGATCTAGCACAACTGATTAAAACTACTGATCATTTTCTCTTGAATATCCTGGGTAATCATGCTGAAAATCAATAGACCAAAATTGTAAGGATTTATTTTTGTGGTTCCAACTTTATTTAACTGATCTATATGTCTTTCCTTATTCCATTATCTCACCCTCTTGATTAATGTGGTTTTATAATACGTTTCAAAGTTGGAGATGACCCCTCCCTTCTTAACCACTTCACAGCTTACCCCAAGTGATACTCAAGCAGTGTGTTTGTTCATGTGCTCACTATCCCATGTGTCACTCAGGCAAATGTCATTTTGACCAGTTGATTTTCATACTGAGCAAATTTGATAAAATTCTTGTTTTTATATTTCCTGTTATATTAGCTTATGAAAATGTATGCAAATTTTGGTCATCCTGTATTTAAATAATTGAACTGGTAAGTGGTTAAAAATGTTTTGACTATCTTGAGTCATTTGTATGTCAATGTGAAGTTTAAGAACCACCTCTCATGTAAATTTCCCTTCTGTAATTTTCTGGTTTTTAGTGTTCAGGGTTTTGTTATTGTTGTTGTTGTTGTTAAATGTGTTTCTTTTTGATGCTATTGTAAGTACAATTGCTTTCTTCAGTTCATTTTGGAATGTACATTACTGCTACATAATTGCATTTTTAGGGCTCACAATTGGGTTTTGTATATTGATCCTGTATCCTGCAACCTTGCTAAACTTCTTTATAAGTTGTAATGGGCTTTTAGTGACTTCTCTGATTGTCTGGATAAAAGATATGTTATCTACAAAAGGATACAGTTCTCTCTCCTCTCAAATCTGGGTACCATTTATTTCTTACTTTCAGCTAATTTCTCTGGTTAGATCTTACAGTAACATCTGGTTAGATCTTCCAGTAAGCAGAAGTGGCTGGGATGAACATCTTTGTCACATTTCCTATCACATAAGAAAAAAATTGCTTTTGACCATTAAGTCTGATGTTAGATCTGGTCTTCTCAAAGAACAATTTGCAGGGCTGAGGAAAAGTCCTTCACTTCTTCTTTTTTAGATTTTATTTCTCCCCAGCTTTGAAAGACAGTCTTGCTCAATCTTGAATTCTTGGTTGATAGTCTGTCCTTCTGCCCTTTGAATGTGCCAGGTCACTGCCCAGGGGCCTTTGTGCTTTCGATGAGATGTCAGCTGCTAATCTCCAGGGGATTCCTTACATGGGGCAAGTCATTTTCTCTTGCTGCATCTGTGTCTAAACAGATCTGTGTCTAAATAGATCTGTGTGAGTGCATCCTGCTTCAAGTTCATTGAGTTTTAAAATGTGTAGCTGAATATTTTGCAATAAAGCTTGGGGATTTAGGGCCACCATTACTTCAAATTTGACGTCTTGCACTTTCTTTCCATGCTCTTCTGTGGGCTTCTTACCACGCACATGCTGTTATATTTGACTTTGCCTCAGGTCTCAGAGTTCCATCCACTTTTCTTTATCCTTTTTCTGTGCGCCTCAGATTTGATAATAGAAACAACTTATCTATAAGTCCACTTACTATTTCTTCTGTCAGTTCAAAGCTTCTATTAGGTCCCTCTAGTAAATGTTTGCTTTGAGTCATTTTAGTTTCAATTCCAAAATCTTATTCAGTTCTCCTTTTAAATAATTTCTTTCATCCTATTGGTATTCTCTGGCTTGTGAAGGCTCATTCTACCACAGTCCTTTAGTTGTTTAGACATGACTATTCTGTGCAGGAAGCTCTCTGCATCGTCCTGTTTAAAAGTCCTTGTCTCTAAGTCCAACATGTGGGTTCCTCAGGGACCATTTCTACCTCCTGCTTTTACTCTTGCACATGGTGATGCTTTCTGCCTGTTTGCCCATGTCCTGGTTTTCTGCCGGAGGATGAGCATCCTAAGTAGCACGGCAAGGCATCTTTGGGAAGGGGGGGAGGTCCCTGTCCTCCCCAGAGTGCGTTTCTATTGTTTGTTGACGTTGTTGGCAGCGCTGTTTTCCCAGTGTCTCTCTGGATAATTCCGTGAGGCTCATGTCCTCTGTGCTGCTGGCTGAGGGGTCAGTGGGTAAGAAACAGTGCACCTTCTAAACACATTAAACCAGCAGCCTCCCAGCCTCTGCATGGGACTATGGCTGTGCAAAACAGGAGACGATTTCAACACCTAACAGGTACAACTCTGCCAGGGCCTTCCCGTATGGCTTGACTGTGCTCCAAATTCTCCAGAGCTGAGAGGCCAGGTCTTTTGCAGGCTCTCCTTGGGCACGCACTGGTCTCTGAACCCACAGGTGATCCTGTGTCCCCAGGGCTGTGCTGGGACCTCTTACCTGCTCTGTAGAAATCTTATTCCTCAGTGCTGTCCTTGGGCTTTGCTCAGCCTCACCCTTTCCCAGCTGTTCATGCACCCCAGACAGCTGCAGCGTTAAACAGTTACCACTGATTGTGTTAGACAGACGCTCCCAACCTGGTCAATAAGGACAAACCTTGGGAATGGGGCTTCCCAGGAGCTGTGAGGTGTGTCACACGGCACATGACATTTCTCTGAGGACTGGGTTTCTGGAAGAGTAAGACATGCCTGTCCCACCAGTGGCTGCTGGGTCCCCGGTGCAGCTGAGAGGCTACGGGTTTCCAGGGAAACGCAGAGCTGGTGGGGAGGGACGGGGCAGTTAAAGCACTGGGTTTCTGCATTCTTAGGGCACCAGCAGTTCTTCCCGACCATCCTCCTGGGCCGCAGCCCTCGGGTGAAACCCAGAACCCTAAACAGGGAGAAGCACAGGCGCTGCCCATATTCTCATCCCTGAGAGAGGAGCAGATTAGAGGGCGTTCCCACCCTGCATTTCCAGGAGTCCCACCCAGTGCCTTGATATTTTCTTTGAGGATCCACCCAGCTCTGCTCCCGTGTCTTGGAAACAGCCAGCCCCACTTTGAGCTCTCAGGTGGCCCTGGTGAGACCACACTACACAACACTTAATCCTCAGGACAAAGGGCTGCAGAGCCGTGGGTGGGGGACGCATGGGGCTCCGACACAGACTCAAGCCACCAGGATTTGGTGAGGTAGAGTAGGTACGGTTGGAGGCAGTGGTAGGGCATTGGGGAGATGTCTGGTCATGTGGCTGGCACATGGCTGTCTCCATGATGACTGCTGCACCAGGACTCACACACACAGAGGCCATATCCCCGCTGTGCCCATGTTACCCAGGGTGCCCCTCTGTGCCATTTTAGCTGAGAAACTTTCTGTCTGTGCTCAGAGCAGTGCCAGGGGCAGACATCCTCTTACACATCTGCCCATAGAACCAGCTGCCCAGGCAAGAGGTTACAGGCATCCCTCCCTGTCCCGAAGGACTTGCTATCTCCCTGAGATCGACAATGCTGCATAGCTGCTTGTAGGGTTCTCCAGTTTGTTGCCCAAATATCACTGTGTGGAAAGCTTTTCCTCTTAACCCAAGGCTGACTGTTGTGGCTGTCTCTGTCTGACTGGATATCTTCAGTTCTTTACAGAACTAGAGAAAACAACCCTAAGATTTATTTGGAACCGGAAGAGACCCAGAGTAGCAAAGCAATCCCGGGCAAGAAAGACAAACCAGAAGGTGTCCTGTTCCTGGGTTTCAAGTCATACTACACAGCCAGAGTGATAAAACAGCATGGTACTGGCACAAAAGCAAGCATCGGCTCGGTGGAGCAGAATAAAAGATGAAACAATCTCAGGCCCGAAAAACTAAAACTGGAAATTTAGCTTAACCTAGCCATCCCATTCTAGGTGTCTTCCCCAGAGAGTAAAGACATCATATTACAGTGATCCGTGCACACCCATGTTTATGGCAGCACAGCTCACCATAGTTAAGGCTTGGAAGCATCCTGTAGGGCCATCAACAGATGAATGGATACAGAAAACGTGGTATTTACACAGAATGGAGTACTACTCTGCTGTAAAGAAGGAGACATTTGAGTCATTTGTGGGAAAATGGATACACCTTGAGACCCTAATGTGAAGTGAAATAGAGCAGACACACGAGCTTAAAGATCACATAGATTCTCTTATATGAGAAATGTAAAGTATAAATCATTTTTAGAAACAAAATAAAAAATAGCCACTAGGCTGGGGATATAGCTCAGTGGAATAAGCGCCCGCCTGGCAAGTGCAGGGTCCTGAGTTTGACGTCCAGTACTGCAAAAAAAAAAAAAAAAGACAACAGAAAGCAGGGAGAGAGATCTTTTGCAAATGGGAAGGGGATGTAGAGCTCGAGGCACAGGGAGAGAGGGCAGAGGAGGTGGAATGAAACAAAGTACGGCCTGGTAGGCTCAGGTGTGAACGCCTCAGAGGAACGTAAACCTATGTGCTGCGAACACGCACTAGTAAAACATTAACTTTAGGAAGGAATTTGGAGGAAGAGCAGTGCTGAAGGGGCTAACCCTAAATGGACCTCCCCACGGCCTCCTCGGGTCTGCTGGGACACGATTGGCTGCTTCCTGCTCTGTCCCCTGGGCTGTGTCCTCTCCTGTAGCCGCAGAGCTCGACAGCCACCCCACTGTGGCTTGGTCAGGAAGAGATGTCAGCTTCCCGGCCCAGAGGCTGCAGTGCCCTCCCCCATGGTGATGGACAACCCGGGACTGTGACTCCTCTGTCCTGGGACGGGCGGGGTGGGTGAGAGATGGGCACCTTCATGCCGCAGGCCTTCGGGGGTAGGGGGACCCCTGAATGACTGGAGGGGCAGGGCAAGGCGAGAGTCAGCAGACGGTGCGGGTGATGGGACCGGACAGCCACGGCTCGGAGCTCCAGGTGCACACAACAGTGTCCCCCGATTCACTCAACAGATGCAGGTACACAGAGCCGATGATGACAAATTCAGGGGCAGCAGTGTGGTGGCCCGAGCCCAGCCCCAGCCAGTCCTGTGTCCTGGAGCAGTGAAGGTGCCCCTGGGTAGCAGGAGGGGCTGGGTGGGATCCCTGGATAGAAGACTGTCCTAGTAGCGCCCAGGGCCTGTCACGCAGGTCCCTGCAGAGAGGGAGCTCAGGTGGGGGGAGAGGCAAGGCGAGGACTGAGGCAGAGGCCGGGGACACGGCCCCTGCAAGGCCATGGCGTTCACTGGGGCTACAGGGCAGGGTGGACTCTTTTGCAGCCTCTGCAGGGAGGAGGGAGGCAGCCCCGCATCCTCACTGATTTTGGGCTCCTCCCCTGCAGAGCTGCAAGAGAATGAGCCACACAGTTGGGAGAAATATGTTGCAGAAGCTGCAGGAAATAAATGCAAGTGATCCCCTGCCCCAGCCAGGGCCTGAGAGCCCCCGACTGCCCGGCCCCCTCCTAGCTCACTCCCTGAGCTGCCCACATTGATGGTGCCCATGTCTGTGTCCTTGCTATGCTTCTGTTTTCTTCTCCCATCTGGCACAGCGTGCCTCACCTCTAGGAGGTGATTTCTACACAGCCAGGCAGGCGCATAGGTCAGCAGGTGCCCCACACTACCAGCCGCGCTTGGCACACCGAGGTCTAGACTTTGGCCCAGGCTGGTTGGCTGGGCCGGGCTGCTGGCTCCTTGCACCTTAGAGCCCCTGGCCAAGCCCTGCCCACCCCAGCGTGCAGAGCTCCATGGGTGAGTCATGGGGGACACAGAGCTCAGCATCCACGGCCAGTGTGGCCCAGGCCAGCTCTCGGGCCACAGGCACTGCCCAGGCCCTAGGGCACTGAGATGTGGGTGTGCACCTGACTCAAGCAAGCAGAAAAGGCCAGGGCTGGAGACTCGAACCAGCAGAGAGACCAGGGCTTGGGCTCCAGCCCCTTGCCAGTCCTCCTGTAAGTCCACCTGATTTTTTTATCATCATGCATATTTATAGCTAATATTGAAGTTTAGCACTTAATCTAGAAAGATCTTATCTCGGTGTCTCATATATTCATGCAAATAATAAAATTTAAACTCCAGTGAGGGCGAGGGACTCTCAGGCTGCAGAGCAATTTCCTGTCTGCGATCTCTGAGCGTCCCGTTGTTTGGCCTTATTAATTCT
This sequence comes from Dinomys branickii, assembly GCA_004027595.1. Taxonomy (NCBI): domain Eukaryota; kingdom Metazoa; phylum Chordata; class Mammalia; order Rodentia; family Dinomyidae; genus Dinomys; species Dinomys branickii. Next base: position 15,653 of record PVLD010017053.1, read on the forward strand.
AGCCCTGATGAGCTGGGGACGTTGGTGGCCACTTTACATCTTTGAGCTGGGTTTTCTATGAGCGAATGGGGATCCATACTGGCCCAGTTCTCCCTGCGTGGTGACGAGGATGACAGGACACCCTGAGAGGGTTCAGGACAGCTGTGTCCTCGCCAGCTCTGCTCCTCCAAGGGAGCCCTGTGTCCCCATCGCTCCAGGACAGCAGCCAGTGGAGTGGGACTGGCGAAGCCCCACAGCCCTGGGCACTGGCCTCCATCAGAATCATGGTGCCTTGAGAGCCCCAGGTACCCAGTGGGCACCAGGCACCTTGTCATTGGGCACTGGCCACCCAAGTGTGGCCACATGGATGCCCACTGAGTCCTGGCTGTGTGGCAAGACCAGGGGCTCTGTTCACATGTACACCTGCTGGCCCTGGGGAAAGGGGTTCAGTCTCTGTCTCACCCCATTCTGGCGGAGGGCAGAATGGCAATCAATTTCCCAGAAATGTAAATCGTATTGTAAAAAATCCATACCTCAAGGAGGGCTTTGTAATAAGGCCATAAATCATGTCCAAAGGCAGCATCAGGGGGGCGAACAAATGTCTTACTTGTCGGGGGGGTGGGGGGGGTGAGGGAGGTGGCACCGTCACGACCACCCGTGAGCCCCAGCTTTGCACCTGGCCAGGGGCTGCCCTAGGCTTCCTCCCTTTCTCACAGGACCCTCAGGGCTGTCCCAGGAGAGGGCCCAGAAGAGCCACTGAGGCTGATGGTGACATCCTGGCCAGGCTGCAGAGAGCCGAGTCTCAGCCCAGGCTGATCCCAAGCCCCAGGCCCCCAACACATGGCATCTCTGTGCTGAGCCTTGCCCCTCACTAGGACCTGCCCACCCCAAACTCAGCCCTCTGCTGTGCCCTGGGGTCACTGCAGTGACCTTCCACTGCAGTTCTGGTAGTGTGTCCAGGCCTGTTTCCTCCCTGGGATCACAGCTTTCCTCAAACTGTCCTGAACTGTCCATGGCTCCTCTGCTCCCGCCCTGATCTGCTGTGCTCAGTCTGGGATGCTGCTTCCCTGAGGTCTGCAAGGCCCGGCAACAAAAGCCCTGCTGCACAGAAACTGCATTCTCTGCTCCGGCTCGGATCCCTCCGGGCACCCGCTCTGTGTTCTCCACTGCCCTCCTCCAGTGCTATTTTAAATAGAAGCCATCAGCAATCAGAGCGTGAGGCCATCAGCCCGACTTGGAAGCAGACTCGGTGGCTCAGGAAAGAGGGGCCGTGCAGCCCGCAGGAGGCAGCCTCCCACAGGAGATGGTGGCCACCTGCCCGGCTGCTTGAACAGCTTCGCCTTCCCCGCTCTGGCCCCCTTCTTAATGGCCAAGCTGTCCCCGGAGCCTAGAAACTGGGACAAGGCGCTATCATGTGGAGGGAAATGGGCTGCTGGGCTCCAAGGAAACAGGATTCATCTCCCGCCTCCCGGGTGGGCTCCATCTGAGGGCTGGGCTGAAGGCCTGGTGTGTGTTGGGGGACATAGGTGCTCCCCTCCCTCAGGGCGGTATGGCCGTCAGCACTTCTACTGGGGGCAGCTTGCAGAGTGACCACCCAGCAGCCAGGCGGGATCCTTGGGGCTCAGGGCCTGGTCTCCCCGGTTCTGTTGGCTCCACAAACCTAGATGAGGCACGGAGCTGTCCCATGTGGACCTATCCATGACCATGACTTGGCCTTGTGGCCAGCTGTGCCTGAGGTGTCACAGCCCCGCCCTTCACAGGGGAGGGCCACATTCCGGCCACCATGATGGTGGAGCTGCCCGTCGCAACCACCCTTGAGCCCCAGCTTTGCATCTGGGCCAGTGGCTGCCCTGGGCTTCCTCCCTTTCTCACAGGACCCTCGGGGCCATCCCAGGAGAGGGCCCAGAAGAGCCACTGAGGCTGATGGTGAGATCCTGGCCAGGCTGCAGAGAGCCGAGTCTCAGCCCAGGCTGATCCCAAGCCCCAGGCCCTGAACACACAGCATCATTGCCCTGAGCCTCGCTCCTCACTAGACCTGCCCACCTCAGCCTTAGCCCTCTGCTGTGCCCTGGGGTTCTGCTGGCCAGCCCCCTGGCCCAGCCCTGGAGCATGCAGGGGCTTCTCTCCATCCTGCAGGGGCCACAGGACACTTGTCAGCCCCAGGGCTGGGGCAGTGGGGCTCCATGCGCCCAGTCTGGACCTGGCCACTCAGGTTGGAGGGATGTTGGTGGTACCAGAGCAGAGAGCAGGGAGGGACAAGCGTGGGTCCCTCTGCACCTGGGCAGGGAAGTGAGCATCTCTTCCTGGCAAAAGCAGGGGTCTCTAGACACACAGAGGGGCACACATCAGCCCCTTCCCTGGCAGTGCCACCCAGCTTGGGGGCACTCGGCCTTCCCTGGGGTTGAGCTCAGCTTTGTACAACTTCTGCCAGCCCCAGGGCAACAGGGTGCAGGGGAGCTAGGGATACCCCTGAGAGTGGGGCAGTGTCTTGGTTACTTTTCTCTCATTGCTGAGACAAAATACCCAACGCCAAAAATGAAGGAAGGAAAGGTTTATTTAGCTTACAGTTTGTGGAGGTTTCAGTCCATACTTGGCTGGTTCTCAGGCAGAGTGGCACATGGCAGAGGGCAAACTGTTCACGGCAGCAGAGCACAGCAAAAACAACCAGAGCAAAAGGGAGGAATGGCGGGCAAGCAGCCTCCTTCCTTCCCTTACACTGTAAACAGCCTACCCCCACCCAGGGGGCGTGTACCTCTCACGTAACCTCCATGCCCTCCTCTTCCACAGGCTCAGGATGTGAACAAAGCAAGCACCCTGGCTTCCTGCTGAGTCACTCAGCCAAACCTCTGGACTCGCCAAGTTGACACAATGTATCAACCATAACAGGCAGGGAGGGCACCGGAGGCCTCAAATGCCAGGCTCCCCTCCACACGGAGCCTGCTGCCAGTGCAGAACTGGGCCGGCGTTCCCTGGCACCACGGGTGGCCAGGGCCCTGCTGGGGCCCTCGCCTCCTCTCTGGGTCAGGCACAGGGCCGAGGTGAGGCTGGAGGGTGAGAAGAGTGGGAGCCCGTGACCCTGTGGACTCGCTGCCGTCACCCTCTCGCAGCTGCGTGGAATGCTGGCTGGCGCACAGGGTGGGAGGGTGGTTGGGGGCAGTTGCACGATTCCTTTCAGGGCTGAGATCTCCCTACAACGACCCTGGACTGCAAGTGGAGGCAGGACGTGAGCAGAGAGCAGCACGGGAAGGAGGGAGGCCAGGCATCCCAGGACGCTCCTGCTTCCCAGTGAGGGACTCATGTTCCCGCCCGCACTGGGTCCTGGACGGGACCTGGCCACCTGCACGCACTCCTCTCCCACAAGCCCGGAAGCTGCCCCGATGCTCAACAGAACCTGCGCAAGGGAAGAGGAGGAGGAGGAGGGTGCAGGAGGGTCTGCCTGGGGGCGTCCTGACCAGGGACCTTACAGGACTCTGCCCTCTGCCTGTATCCTGCCTGGTCACATGACCAGAGCCTCCCTCCTGAGGAGAGGACTGAGCTCGGCCACCGGGTCTCTCTGTCACTGGGCAGCTGCCTGCGTGGGAGCAGTCTGGGACAGAGACCGTGCCCAGAGGTATGCAGCAGAGACCACGGAGCACCAACTGTCGGGAGCCCCTCTAGAGGGCTTTGGACCACCATGTTATGGCAGCTGCATCTCTTTGAGATCCCTGGGCCCCTGCACCCTTTGACCAACCTGTGCAAAGGAAGACAAGCCAGGTTTCAGCCAGAAAATATCCATGCTCCAGCAGCAGTGCAAGGTTCCTTCTTCTCAGAGCTCAGACCTGAGAATGGGCAGGAAGGAGGAGCCTGACTAAGCATTTCCAGTGGGTCCTGCCATGTGTGAGATTAATCCACGGTGCCCGTCTGTGTCCTGTGCAGGGAAATTAAATGGCGTTGTTCTCACTGCCCACGTGCTGGAGTCTGGGGCTCAGCCAGGGAGGAGCCACCTTGAGCATCACCACTGCTCAGGTCCGCGCTTGCTCCGCTTCAGGGTCCCAGCCCCACCCCCAGGCCTTGCCTCCCTACAGACAAACCTGAAGGTCTCAGAGAAATTCAGGTGACTCTGATAAGGACCCACAGCAAATGCTTAACGACTTCTTAACCTCAGTGGTGCAGCTGCCAGACAAAGTGTCACTGGGAAGTTGCCCACCAGCAGGGTGGAAACAGGGCAGAGCCAGGGTGGGAGTTTGAGGGACTTGGTGCCCCTAGAACAACATCCAGAGGCCACGGTGCCTCCACACTGTTGCCACTGCCTCAGGAGAGCAGCCCAGTGGCCTCCTTATGGCCACCTTTCCACCCTCCCAGGCTGCAGTGAGAGTGACATGGGGCCCTGTGAACTTCCTGGGGCAGCAGGCAGGAGGCTCCTTCCTGTCCCCAAGGGAAATTCTGCTCTTCTGCTTGGCCTCCTGTACCATCTGCATCCCTGGTCTCCTTGGCATTAGATGCATCTTCTCCTGCTGCCTCTCCACATCAGCCTCTTTGCATGCCTGTCTTCACAGCTGTCTCCTCTCTAAGCAGCTGGGATGTCAGGGAGCTGTGCTCCACTTTGGATGAACCTATGCTTCCTGTCTGGTGAGGCTCTCTCTCCTCTCAGAACCCTAGGCCAAAGGGTGCCCCCTCCTGGGAAGCCCTGAGCTCCAGAGGAAGCTGTGACCATGGGACCCAGTAGGTTCTACCAACCCAGCCTTGATTTTCTGACTACTGCTGGGGGGTTACAGGGACGCTGCCAGTCACAGTCCTGTATCTCCACAGTTGCTAGGGCTACCACCACTCACCATGGATTCAGCTGCCAGGACCCTCTGTCTAAGTCAGCTCCCACTCATTGGCTCTGGGTCAGGATCCCACATCTTTGGGAATATGATGAAAGTCATGCCTGGCACCGCCACAAAGGTTCCTCTTTGGGTTCCCCTGGGGCACTCATCCTCCAAGGTCAGGTGTCCCAGCACCCAGGAGGAACCTCCGGTTCATGCCCCTCTGACATCTCTGCCCCAGGCTCATCACTTGGCTTGCGTTGTCCCCAAGTCCAGCATGCACAGACTGCAGATGAAATTCAAGTGGGGAGTCAGAGTCCTACACAGCCCAAGTGGAATCCCCCCAGAGTAATCTGTAAGCTGGGGCCCCACTGGGCAAGACCTGGTGTGGTCCAGCCCTCTGCAAGGCCAAGTGCACTGGAGCCAATGAGATCCCCACAACCCAGGCAAGTCCAGATCCTCAGCTCCTCAGCTGCCAGCTCCCTTTGTTCCCAGGAGACCCGGCCTCCGGGCTTCCAGTTGGTGCAGCTGGAGTCCAGTGAACACCTGTCTGGGGTGTGAGATATCAGGGCTCCCCCTATGAGAAGGGTCCCCTCTGCCCGGCCTCTTTCTGGCCACCCTCTCTCCAGGCAGACACCTCCCTGAGAGCCTCCACAAGGCAGAACCAGGGCTGCTCTGGGATTCACAGGACTCGGGGGTGACGTGGAAGGTAGTCTGTGAAGAAGTCTCACTGAGGGCCCCTGTAAATTCTAGGGCTTGTGACCTTTGCTGAGGAGCAGACCGTGGTCAGCTCCAGCCCTCCCAGGCCTGGTGCAGCAGTCAGGAGGAGCAGATGTCAGGGCAAGGGCCAGTGGTGTACATCAGTGGCCACTGGGTTGGATAGTCTGCAGGGCCCTGTCCCTCCGGTGCCTCTCTGGCCATCAGACAGAGATTCCGCATCTGCATGCAGAATCACAGCTCACCATCCCAGTGGTCCCATTGAGGCGTTAGAGCTGCGCTTGTGGGACTGTTTGCAAAATTGGCTCATTGGATCAATCGTTTGTGCTCAGCTGAAAGTTTTGCTGCAGGGAGCACAGCACATGGATCTGAGGCAGAGACTCGGGTGCTCACATGCGAAGCCTGACCTCCCCCGTCCACAGGCTCATCCTCCTCCTGCAGCCACCAGGGTGGCTCCTCCAGGGACGCTGCTGCTCTGGCCTCCCAGCACCACCACGCCAGCCGGATGGAAAGTGAGAGGAGAGACAGGGAGCAGGACACAGGTGGAGTCTGGAGAGGGGCTGCACAGTCAGGGACATGCAGCCATGGGGGCTGGAGGAGGCCGAAGGGTCTGCCGTAGGGACCTGGTGTGAGAGCTGCGCGACCCCTGAGCCCCACACCCCCGGGAAGCCCAGGGTGAGCACAGCTCCACTGCATGGCTGGTCAGCTTGTGGGCACACAGGGTGCTGGGGATACCGAGGCAGCATGGCCCAGGGCCCAGCTCAGTGGGCAGAGGGACAGTGCCACACCTGCTTCACTGGGCCTGGCATCTTCTGCCAGGGGCCTCTGGGAGTTTTCAGTGCCTGCTCCTGCTGCACAGCCCTCTCCTCCATGGTCTGGGCTGGCAGGGGCCTCAGGTGGCTGAAAAACTAAAAGGTTGGTCCATGCATCAGCAAATGTCACCAGATGAAACAGGCGAGGTGAGTGCAGGGACCAGCTGGTGACTGTGCAATCGGGGGTGAGCTGCCTGGCTGGGAGGGTTTGTTTGTTTGTTTCTTTGAGATAGGGTCTCCCTATGCAGTTCAGGCTGGGCTTGAACTTGTCACGGAGGCCAGGCTTACCACAAACTTGAGGCAATCTTCCTGCCTCAGCTTCCTGAGTGCTCGGATTACAGGCATGCTTCACCACACTGGGCTCGTCTGGGGGACCTTTGTCTCCTACAACCCAGCAGGCTTTGCTGGCAGAGCTAGAGATATCAGTGCTGTTTAGAGCTTGGTGAGCTCTGTGGGTCTCCTACACACGGGTCTCATAACCTGGGTCTCCAGGGCACCCATGGCTTCTGTCTCTGCTGACTGTGAGCCAGTGCAGACAGTGTTTCCACCCCACTTGCTGCATGTGGGGGGCACAAGTGCAGCACCAATCTCCCTCCAGCGTGGAAGGTCACGGGAGCCTGGTGAACCCTGCTTGTCACTGTCTCAGCTGTTGTCGCATGGGAGCATCTCTGCCCTACCCCAGGAGTACAGCGAAGGTGCAGGCAGAACCCAGAGTGTTCCACCCTTCCTGCAGGCCAGGCCTCCAGTGTCCTCACCACAGCCAACTTGAGGATCCTAGAGAAAACCACTGTTATTCCCCCGTTTTAACAACACAGGAGATGGGAGGATCCCCACTGTGAGCAGGGCGCCCCCGCCCGCAAAGGGAGGTGCACATACTGCACCCCCGGCTGCAGCATGCGTCCTGTCTGTGGTCTGTAAAACTGCACAGCGACTGCGTGAGGCTTCCAACCGGGGCGGTGCACTCCAGAAACTGCTCGGTTGTCTGTGATAAGAGATTGTTCGGGATAAAGACAGCTGGCCTCAGATCCCCAGCTGCAAATCGAATTAGTTGGTTCCTGGGGGCCCAGGCCCTGGACAGAGGCCAAGTCTCACCCGAAGATAGCGGGTGCTGTGTCCCCAGAGCCCTCTGCTGGGAGAGGAGCCAGGTCCTCGCAGGGTGCTGGTGTCCAGGCACAGGGAAGACATAGACCCCAGCTCGGAACCAGACCTGAGCCCCTCTCCCAGGGTATGGCTGAGCGGTGGAAGGACAGAGGGGTTACAGGCCCAGGGTGCTAGCCAAGGGCTGAGCCAAAAAGGGAGGCACTGGCCAGGGCAAAGAGGGGGGTCAACTGTCCCTCTCCCACTGTGTACCCGAGGGGCTGCGGGCAGCATGGCAGCTTCCAAATCCCCAGCCATTCAGTATGCAGCAGCGTGGCCTGGAGCAGAGGATGCTACTGGGTTGGGCTGGTGCCTCCATCTCTCGCTGCACAAACTGGGACACGCAGGCCCCGGCTCCCTCCGAAGGTGCTTTTCCCTCCCTTGCTGAGTCCTCCTTCCCTCCTTGCCCCCAGGGCTGTGTGCTGACTCTTGGAGGGTTTGCTTTGCTTCCTAGCAAGAAGGAAGTGTCCTTGCCACCTGGACACTAGTTGGTGCTCACTGGAAAACCACCCGCCCGTTCCCACCGTCTCAGGAGCTGGGTCTGTGGGGTGTTTCTGAAGCACAGCCTGCAGCAGACAGATTTGCTCTGCCTCCTCCCGTCCTGGGGTCAGCATTTCTGGACCAGGGCCTCGCTTCAGAGTGAGAATGATTTCCAATTTGTCTGGGGGAGGGGGCGGGGGAGCAGCCTCAGGCAACATCATCCGCTGGGGTCATAATTAAGAATGAGAGGTTCCTATGAACAGGACACTCTCTCACCAAGTTCAGAGAGCCTTGTGGGGACAGGTGGCTCCGTAAGAAGCTCTGCCCCTGCATCCCACCTGTGAATGAGGTGCCATGTCCAAGCCCTCCGAGTGTGGGCTGCTCTGTAGCATCAGGTTTTGAGCAAAGCGCAATGAACCTGTGGTGTGATTGTAAGATATACACACCCATGGGGCGAGGTCAGCTGTCCTGTCCTGTCTGTTCACAGGGAGAGAAACCACCAGCCTCTGGGCTGAGCTGGGGACTTCTGGGGGTATTTCCAGGCAGGGGCGTGGACACCTGCCTGGGATGGCTCTGGCAGAGGCTGGCTCCAGGCGAGGATGGCGGGGCATCCAGCGCCACAGTGCTGAGCAGCACCACCTCTCTGTCCGTCTCTCCCTGTCTCTGTCCCTCTGCGTCTGTCTCTGTCTCTCCGTCTCACTGTGTTTGTCTCTCTGTGTCTGTCTCTGTTTGTCTGCGTCTCCCTCTGTCTCTCTGTCTCTCTGTTTATCTCTGTCTCTCTGTCTCTCTCTCTCCCTCTGGCAAGCTGGGGACCTCAGCATAGCCACATATGAGGCAGGGGTGTCACTCCCAGCCCTGGATGACTCTTTCCCCTGAAGACGGTGCTGAGAGGCAGAGCTGCCGAGGAGGCCGCAGGAGGAGCTCACGGGAGGCCCACTTCCGAGCCGGAGTCCTGTGTGGCCTCCCCTCTGTGGCTGTTGACACCTGCCCAGCAGGCCCAGAAAAGCAAGTTGTGGCCTTCAGGGCCTGAGGTGGGTGTGGGGTTGGAGCTCTGGGGTCCAGGCCGGGGCTCCTCACCTTCCATGAGGGAGCCACAGCCTGAGCCTCTCAGGGAATCCAAGGCCTGGCCCTGCCTCCACCCTTGTAGTTGGCTTTTGTGACTTCGGGCTTGAAGGTGAGGGGTGGCTTTAACCCATCACGCACACTGCTGAGCATTTGTCTGTCGAGGACAAAGCCAGTGGAGGGTTTGGGAAGTGGGAATCCCATGTGGGGTTCCCGTCAGTCTGTCAAGTATCACTGTGGGGGACCAGGGGCTGGTGTAGAGGAGAGAGCTCTCGCCATTTGGCATTAAAGTAATTGCCGTCTCACCGCCATGCGCTGCTGCCCAGCAGCTGGAGGACCAGGTCCCACTTCCACCAGGTCAGGTGTTTGCCACAATTGCTCAGAGGAGACAGTGGCTCCCACTGTCCTGTCCAGCAGGGCAATGGAGCAGAGGAGGCCCGAGGCCAGGGAAGGCATCCTGGTCTCCTCTCCCTGCCCCGGGGCATGGCTGATCTGGCTGAGACGTGGGAGGTCTGAGGATTCGGGCTCCAGGTGCGTTTCTGTGGGTGCCTTCTCCAGTGGACCCAGGCATTCTGGGAAGAAGCTGACACACACGGAGGGCATCTTACAGGGATCCAGGATTTTCATGGATATTTCCAGGTGCCAGCGGGTGCTACAAGTATCTGTGAGAGCACCACTTCTCTCCCTAGGAGTTAGAAGAAAACAAGTCAAAGACGTCAGTAGATTAACTGAGAGTGTAGGAACCACGCAAGGTCCCGGAGCCCAGGCATGCAGCCAGGAAGACAACGAGGTGACTGAGTCCACAGAGCAGAGATGCCGTGGAGACTTCAGGGCAGGAGAGAAATTCACAGCTGCTCTCAGCGCAGCCGCTCCTGCTTTCGACAGGAGAAATATGCTTTCTTCACGGGATATTGTGTTTTCAGTAAGTCTAGTAATGAAATTTTGAAAAACCCAGTGACGTTGATCCAAATTTTAGCTGGGAAGCCTATTATTAGAATTGATAACACCAGCCTAATGCATTTTAAGTTATGGGTACAGGAGATGATAAATCTCAAAAATTTGCATTGTATAAAAATGTTTTAGTAGATGGTTTTGTAGTCAGGAAGATTAGCCGACTTTTTGATTGGCTGCTACAGCACAGAAGAGTAAAGATAAATGCTGCATAATGTGTATGTACCTCAAGGGAAGGGTTTGAAATGATGAACGGCTTCCCCGTGCTGCTCACAAGCATTCCCTTCCAGTCGGTTAGTGCATTTACTGTTTGGAATCTGACGCACCTGCGGGTGGGCAGTGCTGGCCTGGAGCATGGCCGCCTGAATCTCTCTGGCTCAGTGTCTGCCTGAGCTGCGGCCTGGAGGAGGTGAGGGGTGAGGGCTGCGGGGGCCTCCGGCTTACCATCCGTGCTCGAGGTCTGGCACCCCAGCCCACTCACCTACCTCTTCTTGGGCCCCATGGACTTGGGCCAGAGGCAAGGGAGTCCTGGGGTGCAGCTCCAGGGAGACCCCTCTCTCACTGGTGCCCAGGAAGGAGCACGCCTTCTCCCACCTGGCACAACCGCCCGACTCACCTGACACGACTGGGCACAGAGCTATGGGGAGGCTGCTGCTCTTTCCCCTGCTCCTTCTCTTCCTCTTCCTCCTCCCCTGGCAGCCCAGGGCAACCCCCCTCCTGGCAGCAGCTCCCCACCCCACTTTGGGGTCTGATTCTTCTTGTGTCCTTAGTGCAAGGTGCAGCTCTGCTGTGTCCAGTGGGAACCTGTTGCCCCTCTCTAACTGCCTCAGCTTGGCAGTGGACAAGGCCAGCGCCATCCCTGGTGCCCAGGCCAGGCTGAGCCAGTGCCACTGCCTGAGTTCAGGGCAGGCTTCCTGGCTGGTGTGATGAGTGGGTGCTGGGATGTGTGTCTAACACCACTGAGTCCCACACTTTAACTGGGAAACTGCACGGAATGTCTCTGTTGAGACCATATCACCTTGTCTATAGATTAGTTGTGATTGTACTATTTTTTATGCTAATTGGTGTCTGTTTGTCAATATGTTCTTGTACTTTTATTTAAAAAAAAAAAAAAAGCAGAACACACAGCTTCCTGCCCCAGGCCACTTCTCCCCTCTTTCCACCAGGCCCCTGTGCCTCCTGGTTCGGGTGGGAGGTGAGGCAGGGAGGCTCAGGACTGACCGGAAGAGGGGCCCTGGCTGGGACTCCCTGACCAGGGACCACATAGCAGAAAGAGTCTGGTGCTGGGAAGCAGGCCCAATGAGTCCTGAGGCCTCACTCAGCAGTGCAGTAGCTGGGGCCTGGATGGAGCAGAAATGATCCTGACCACACCGGCAGACATGTGTCCACCAGTAAGGAACAGGGCACCGTCCCGTGAGAAACAGATGGCCAGAGGGCGCATGCCCTTCCCCTTCCTTGCTGTCTAGACTCTGATTCCTCTGGGAAAACGACACAGGATGGCGGCTGGCAGGAGACCCCAGGGCAGCAGGAAGCACTGGTGGTGACCCGCCCCAGCTGGGAGACACCAGGCCAGAGCACCTTCCTCCTCAGGCAGGGGCAGATGGGATCAGTGTGAACCAGGAAACCGGCAAGTACGTGCTGAGGACCGCAGGGCACACCATGCCTGAGCTGCAGGATGCCAGTCGCTCTGGCCCCGCAAACTGAGTAGCAGGGGCCTGTGCTCTGCTGAGAGGTGGAAGCAGACACGGTCCGCCAGCAGCACTGACAGGGGCCCAGATGCCCCTGGAAAGCACAGGTAGCACCGAGGGCACCAGGATCACAAACTCAAGGACAAAAGTGGGTCAACTGACACTATGCTGGGGAGGCACAGAGCTGGGTGCTGGGGTGACCCAGCAAGGGCTTTAAAACATGCATGAAAATGGTCCAACAATTACCAACGCTCCTTTAAAATTTTAATTTCTTGGGACCCAGGACCTTACACAGGCTAACTCTGCACTCTACGCTGAGCCGCACCCCCAGCCCACACAGATGCTCTCAAAACCTGTGAAACCATAAACTTTCCCCCAAAAAAAGAAGTTGTTAAAACACGAAGGAAAGCGTAGAACCAAAACAACAAGAGCAGAACAAATGGTGGGTGGCTCTGCTCACAGGACATAACCACAGCTGCGAGGCCACAGGACAGAGTTCCCCATCCGAACAAGACCACAAGAGGTGGCCCAGAAAATAGATGCACGCAGAGCTCTGGGGTCTGGGGCAAAGGCAAAAGACCCAGATCCAGACCATCGTGGCCCCAGGGTGAAGCAGGCAGGGGGGATCTGAAAAGTACTTGAAGAAGTAATTACTACCTTAGAGTTTCCCAAATTGACGAAAGACACCAACATGTACATGGGAGGAAGTCAGGCCATCGCAAGCAGACCAAACCAGAAGAAATGCATTCTGAGACAAGTGTAGTTAAAATTCTGAATAATAAAGAATAAGATCCTGAAACCAGCCAGGCAGAGGCAAAGCGCCAGCCAGGAGACACCAAGCTGAGCGACAATTTCTCACCCGAAACCATGGCGACCCGGGTGGGTGACGAGCGTTTCTCAATTGTTGAAGGAATTGTTAAAGTACGAGCTCTAAATTTGGCAACACGATCCTTCAGGAATGGCGGAGACATGAAAACACTCTCAGATGAAAGAACATGAGAAGAATGTATGTGTTTCCCCCAGACCCACCCTCAACAATTGGCCCAGAAAGTTCTCCGAGTGGAAAGAAAGGATGCTGGGGAATCCTGGACTTTGGGACAATCCTGGACTTTTGGGACACAGGGGACCTTTCTCCTCCTGACCTCACATGGCACATTTGGTGACTAACCAGGAGACAGTACCTTGGGGTCAGTGGCAAAGATGAGAGCACGGTGCTGTGAACCAAGGCCCCTGTTTGTGGCTCCCTGTGAAGAGTCACAGTGTGTACTGCAAGACCCACAACCACTATGCCAAAAAATACAAAATGACACGGGGAAAATGCTGCCAGTAAATGAAGACAAAATCCTGTCATTTAACCCAGAGGATGTCAAGAAATGGAAAAATGAAGTGAAAGAAACGAACAGAAAATAACAAAGTGGCAGACGTACATGCCAACCTACCAATAATTATCTGAGATGTAATGAATTAAATACACAAGCCATGTACACACAAAAGGGTTGGTACACATGCATGTGCGCGCACACACACACACACACACACACACACACACACACACACAATCTATGTGCTGCTTGTGAGAAACCCATTACATATTCGGTGTCCAGATAAGCTGAAAGGGAAAGGTTGGGAAGTAGATGTGTCCTGTAGGCATTACTAAAGATAAGAAGCAGTTACAGTAACAGTGAATAAAACATAAACTTTGAACCCCAGAATGTGACTAGAAAACATGACTCTGTGTAATGATGGAAAGATCAGTCTACCGGAAGACTTGACCATCCTAAATGTGTGCATGGCCACAGAGGGCTGCCTTGAGGTGTGTGGAGGGAAACAGCTATGGGCAGAAGAAAGATGAGTCCCAAGCGTAGACAGATGGGACCCTTACACTGGCCTCCTGCAGGAGCCAGAGCTGCCAGCAGAGAACCAGCCAGGGTGCGGGAAATGGGAAAGCACAGTGGGGAAGCACGTCTGATGGACATGCCCAGAACCCAACACGGCAGCCACGTGCCATGCAGTGCCCTCCCCATGCTCCAGGGACACACCCGAGACAGCACAGCCCAGAACACGCAGCCTCTACATGCTTGCAAGTGGACAGCAGCCAGATTGTGCTCCTTGGCCACTGAGGAACCCAGCTGGAAATCGATAAAAACATCCTTCAACACATGGAAGTCAAACATCACCCTTCTAAATAACCCCTACCTTAAAGAAAGAACCTTAAAGAAACAAACAATTCTAATAAACAGACCTGAATCAAAGAAAAACCTCCAATGCATCAAAATTTGTGGTATGCAGTTAACTCAGTGCTGAGAATGAATGTATCTAATTCATGTAATTGATTACATAAGAAGTGATGGGAGCTGTGAAAGAAATAATCTAAATTCCCGCCTCAGGGACCTAGGATAGCAAGAGCGACATGGAAAGAAACAAGCAGAGGAAGGAATTAACAAAGGTAAAGGTGAAACCAATGGAACTAAAGATAAGAAAAATAGCTAAAATTAATGAAGCAAAAAGCTGGTACCTTCAGAAACTCAGTAGAATTTGTAAACCTGTATCAGGATTAAGAAAATATAGAGTAAAGTAAAAAATCCTCAATATCATAAATGCAGCAGGGAATATCACTACAGATCCTACAGCCCTGAGAAATATGACTCTGGAATTTCACCAATAACTTCAGTCCCTACATTCAATGACTTGGAAGGCCAAGCCCCTGAAACTGCCAACTACCAACTCTTGGCCAAAACATAAGCATCTTAATGGTTCTATAATCATTAAGGAAATAGAGTATTTTTAATTGAAAATCTCCTAAAAGGAAATTTCCAGGCTCAGACAATTTCACTGGATAATTCTAGCATTTAAAGAACTAACACCAATTTTGTGCACTTTCTTTCAGAACATAGAAGAGGAAGGAACATTTCCTAGTACATCTCCTGAGCCCAGTCTTAACTGCATCTCAAAGCAGATGAGGTCAGTATAAAAGCAGAAAGCCAGGGACCAGGGTTCCGCCAGGGAAACAGCCATGGGTGGAAGAAAGATGAGTCCCAAGCGTAGATAGATGGGACACGTACGCTGGCCTCCTGCAGCGTTTTGCAACCTTGATGCAAAAGCACTGACCAGAACACTAGCTGACCTGTATAAATATGAATTTAAGCATGTATAAAAATAACTATGCATAATGACCAAATGGGAATTACTCCATTGAGCAAAACCAATGTTATTCACCATATTACTATGAGAAAGAATAAAAAATTCATAGGACTACTTTTATTGATGTAGGGAAATTTGAACAAATGCTATCCTTGTTTATGAGTGAGACTCCCACCAAGTCAGGAACAGACAAGGGAGTGAAACAGCTCTTGACAAAGAGAATGTGCACAGCCCTACAGCCAGGCTGGTATTTAACAGTGAGATGTGGTTCCTCAAGACAGAGGGCAGTAATGACTTCCACACCACAGTTTGGGAAGTTGTAGCCACTGAAAGAACCCAGGGGGAAAACGTGTGAGTTGGACTGGAAGAAGCAAAATTATTCCTATTTGAAGATGACATGCCTGTCACTAAACAGAAAATCTCAAGAAATCTACAAATAAATTCTTAGAACTGATGGATTTAGCAATGTCTAGGATGTCAGGTCAAAGCAGAAAAGTTATTTTCAAATCCATACAGATAGAAACAGAGAAACTGAGAAAGCTGAAATTTAAAACACAGTACATTCACAATCCTGAAAAGCAAAATCTACACAAGATATGGATCTGTATGTTGAGACCTTTCAGTGCTGGTAAAAGTGTTCAAAGACAACCTAAATAAATTGGGGAGGGTCATGTTGATGGGTTGGGAGACTTGCAGCAAGTGGGACTCTGCTGGCAAAAGTACTAAACCTCCATCTAAAACTCACATCTTACAACAAACTAACTCAAAGCTGGTCTTGGATTTAAAATGAAATGTAAATTATAACTCCAAAAACATAGAACATCTTCAGTCTCTATAGCTCTGCAGATAGTATGTAGACTTAGACTTCACAACCAAAAATGTTATCCACAAGGGAAGAATGGAAACTTATGGAAAAGTAAAAATTTTCCTCTGTGAGTCCATGTGAGTCACAGAAGATGAGCAGCAGACCATGGGTTAGTGGAGAAACTGTTCAAACCACGTGTCTGAAGGAATAGGGAATGAACTCTGACAACCCAACCTGAAAAATAAATGAACTGAGTTAGGAAACAGGCACAAGACAAGAGCAAAAGCTTCACTGCAAAGCCTGTGAATGGCAAATAAAGACCTGACAAGAGGTTCAGTATCATTACTCAGGAAGGAAATGCAGACTGACACCACCAGGAGGCGGCTGTGCACCGACTGGAACAGCTTCACTGAGAGGGCAGTGACACTCAGTGCTGGTGAGGACTCTGGCAGCCTGATCTCTGACCTGCTGGGTTTGCAGATCCTTAAAAACTAAATGAAATTTCCAAACAGCCCATCATTCTCTTCCTGAGCACTTACCCTAGAGAAATGAAAGCTTGCATTCTCACAAAATGCAGAGTTCACTGGTCTGTTCAGTGGACCCAGAAATACCACCAACATCCACAGCAGTCGGACCTGTGATGCACAGAGACAGGAAGTCGTTCGGTGAGTGTAGGGCTTGGTTGACCGTGGAAGGTCCACCCTGTGGAAAGCTCTCAGTAGTGATGAGGGAGAGGCCACTGACATGGACAACAACATGGACAAATCTCCAGGAAATGACACAGTACAGAAGCTCAGTCCCAACAGTAACCTGAGGCATCATTCCATTTATATAACATTTTAAAATGGGTACCTTTTATAAAGGAGGTCAGATAGTGGCTGGGCTGGGGGCAGTGGTCACAGAAGGGCAGCAAGGTTCCTGGTATTGGAGCCGCTCAGTGTCTGAATGTGTGAAGGACACCCAAGTTCACCCAGCTTCTCTCTTTCTTACTCCGTCCCTCTCTCTCCCTCTCTCTGTCTCCCTCTCCCTCTCCCTCTCCCTCTCGCTGCCTCTCTCCATCTCTCTCTCTCCATCTCTCTCTCTCTCCCTCATACACACACACACAAGTATGAGCAACGTGATCATTGGCTTTGTTGATCATTGCTAGTGTTGTAAAACATCGTCTTGGGGGACACGGAGCCAGATGTGCAAGAGGTCACTCTAGATGATTTCTTAAAACTACAGATGAATGACAAGGGCCTCTGAGAAGCGTATGTGTGTGTGTTCACAATCACCCCCAGATCAGACCTCAGGTGAAGAGGGCTCACATTGCTAGTGCCACCAAGTAGAAGTTTTGCTGGACCCCACTGTGTATGCAGGGACACCTGGGGCATCCGAGCAGGGGGACGTTAACACCATGGACCACTTTGCTGACAAGGATGGGAGGCAGTGGTTCTTGTGGCAGGGGCACAGGGGCAGAGCAAACAGCGATTGGATCTGAGATCTGGATCCTCAAGATGCAGCCCCTTGGAGCAGTGAAAATGCATTTACAGGAAAACCATTTTTCAGAATTATTTACTTATTGTATTATTTTTGACAGGTATATGAAGAACTCACCGCTCAGACTTCTGAATAAAGATGACTCTCCCTGCAGGCTCAGGGTCTGTGGAGAAGAGTCCTGCATGTTCTCCTCACCCATGGCTCTGGGCTGAGCACCTCCTGAACCTCCCCACAGTCAGGGTCTGACTTTGAAGTATTTGAGACATATAGCTGAGTCAGAAAGGACCTAACATCAAAATGAGGACATGCAAGTGATCCCCAAAGGGAAACGTTACAAAGTTGATTGCTATGGAAAGGAGCTTGTGTCTCCGTGGAGTTCTGTCACCACCCACAACTTGGTCCCTCCTGTGTAGCCCCAAACAGGCAGTGGCTCCTCACCCTTGTTGGTTCCTCACCCTGGTTGTGCTGTGATGGGACCCAGGGCAGGCCCTGCCAACTGGGGAGGTTTTGTGAGGCCACTGGGCACCAAGCAAGGGCCCTGGGATTCCTGGACATCCAGAAGTGGCCTGGGGTCCTTCGATGTTGAAGTCAGAGTTGGGCTGCTGGAGAGATCTACACTACAAGCTGGCAGTACAGGGAAAGGGCAGGGACCTGGGGATGGGCCAGCATGACCAGCACAGGAAGTGTCTGGTCAGCCCCACTTCACAGGTAGAAGGTGGGCCTGAGAGGGTCAAAGGTCCTCCTCCAACTCACAGGTTTGTTCTCACAAAGATGAAACAGATCTAGGACATGGATCTCCAGGTATGGCCACAGTGTCCATGCTGTGTCTCCAGGGACTTGCCCACTGTCCCTCACTAGGCCTAGAGCTATTCAGGACAAGTGGCAAGATTCCCAGGAATCTTAGGTAGATTGAGGGGGACTGTGTTTCCTTCCACAAAGATGTGAGCGTCTCTTCATACTGGGACTCCAGAGCTGCAGGGTTGCACCCCATTACCTCACCATGGGCTCTACCTGAGGGTGGACACAGGTAAAGGCCGTGGGTAGGTAAACGACCCCCTGTCACCTGCATCTGAAGCTACTAGAAGTGTTGTGCAGGGACACTGCCCGAAGTGCCATGCGACAGCCCAGGAGCCACCATCTGGAAACCCACTCCTTCTGCAATCCTGAACCCTCCCTGGCAGCACTGCAGGGCTGGAGCCTGGAGGAGGAGCCACAAACTTGGAGGGCAGAGGGGGCACCCACGCAGCAGGACAGCTTCAGCTGGTGCCACAGACACTGGGGACATGACCAGGGAGGGGCTGGGAAGGTGCAGGCAGGGAGGGACAGGTGTGGGTGTCTCCAGGAAGGCCTCTGTGCAAGGCCAGCCCCACTGATAAGCCAATGCTGCCCCCAGACGGAAGTGACCCCAAGGTAGCAACCAACAGGAGCCAGCCAAGGGGCAGAGGCCGGGGTCCTCTCAGACGGAGCCCCTCTCAGTGGCCTGAGCTGGGCATCATTTATCCCCAGCATGCCATGAGCTTAAGCTCACCCTGCCTTTCTGGCCTACTCTACATGCAGCTGGCCACGCCATCCCATCTGTGAGTGTTGGAGCTGCTTTTTGGTGAGAAAGTGTGTAATCATTTAACTGATTAAAATGCATCATCTGGTTTCATGCTAATGCCACACCAAGGGGCCTGGCCACACTGTTGTGCCCCAGAGGGGCTGGGGCTCACAGACCTGGCAGGTCATCAACAGTCCAGATGTGCTACAGGAAATTCAGGTTCGTTTTCCTCCAAAGGTAGATTTTTCATGATTGGAAGTGAGGCGGATCATTCTGAGTTCTTCCTTGGCTGTCGAAGTGACAGGAGGGAGCACACTCACTAGGGTACAGCTCCTCAAACAGAGAAGAAGAAGGACAAGCAGGGAAACATGAGACCGAGTCTCCTGACACTGCGGCAAGGACAGCAACATCGTTCTCTGTCCCTTGACAGTCGATGTACAGAGTCGCAGGAGCTCAAGCTGCCACACGGTGACCCGGGAGCCTAGACACTCCATGACCCTGGGGTGGGGACTCCTGATGCTGACCCTTGAACGGGGCTTCTCATCCGCTCAGCAATGAACACAGCAGGAAAGATGTGTGCATCGCAGTAGGTCTGGAGCAGGGTCTGCCAGAAGGAGCAGGGGCTGTGGGAGGGCAGCAAGGCCCACTTTGCCCTGGCTGCTACGCAGATGCTGCCTGGAGCATGTGGCTGGGCCAGTTGCAGGTGGGGTGGGCTCGTGGGTGCAGCTCTGGGAAGAGACATCTGGTGGGGAGGGGGCCTCCTGTCACCTGCATCTGCAGGAACATAGGTGCCCCAGGGGGATGTTTCTGAGGAGGACAGTCAGGCTGGGCAGAGCTGCAGGACCTTTGGGAGCCACAGGCAGTGGAAAATGGGAGACCTGCAGGAACTGTGGGTACTGGTGGCCTCCCCCAGGGCTCCAGCGGAGCGGCCAGGGGCCGCTGTTCACCTAGGTCTCCCTGGGCCCTGCTCCTGCCTCCTCTAACACCTAGGAATTACATTTCTGCCTGAGCACACTCCTGTTTGGAGAAGTGGGTGACTGGCCAGCATAAGGCTTCCCACAGGATCACAGGCAGCTACTCCACTGCCACAGTGCCCCCATCAGCTGCCGATGCCACAGATGGGCCTGCCTGTCTTGCGGCTGTGTTGTCACTGTGGTGCCCCCACCTGCAGGGATGATCTTCACTTCGAGGATGTCCTCACAGCACATGGCCACTTCTCTGAGAGTCGATGTACAGAGTCGACTCTGGGGCCCTGGGGCCCTATGTGGCCTGTGCTGCCCTTTCTGTCCTGCGGCTCTGCCTCCCAGGTCAGAAGGGGTGAGGCAAGGATGGGAGGAAAATCCAGTGCTGGCTCCTCTGTCGAGGTGACCATCTGAGGCTGCTCAGCGTCCCCTGGTCAGGAGGCTGCTTCCTGTGATTCTTCCTTTCCAGCGAGCCCACGGTGAAAGCGGCCCTGAAACTCTGACAACAGTGGACAGATGCTGCTAGGAGCACAAGGGCCAACTGGCTAGATGGAAATCACATCAGCACTGCAGAACCAATGAGCTAGGGGTGGTCACTGGACAAAACAAAGTGGGAGGGGGGCCTGGCCCAGGCTCCTGGGGACCTTTATGCCCCAGTCTTGGCCAGGGCCTTGCTGGAGGAGAAAGCAGGCACTGAGAACCTTGAGGACGGGGACTGTGCTGCCCCTCTCATGTCTTCTCAGCTCAAAGCTATAACAATCTCAAAACCCCAACAAAACCTCAAGTGACTGGCGCAAACCACTGTAGAGAGTAGAATCGAGGCGGCAGAGTTCTGTCCTCGCCTGGTGCTCTCCTTGCAGACAGCAACAGGACACACAGGGTCCTGTCAGGGACTCACAGAACCATATGCAGGGTGGGAGAGAGGCCGCAGAGCCTGGCACACAAGTGGCACACAGGAACTTGGGAGGCCGTGCCTGAGCCAGGAGACACAGATGACCATGCCCCCCTCCTCCAGGCACCCGGTCTACCGGGGAGAAAAACAGTAAAATTGATCTCTCATTTATATCAAAAATAAAAGTGAACTGCATTCAGGGGAAAGACTTCCTCTGTTCTCTCTTTATGACCTTGAGTTAGAAAAAGCATGTGAAAGAACTCCAGGAATCATAAAGCATACGATAGATGAATTCCCCTCTGCTAGGCCTGACCTTCCCTCTGCCACCATAAAGCTGGAAGACCAGCCGCAGATCTGTCCTAGATTCTGCCAGGCCAAACCTGCAGAGGTGAAGTATTTGAGTTGTATAAGGAAACCCTTAGAAAAAGTACCATAAAATCAGCCACTAACAATAAGGCCATGACATGAATGGGGAGGATACGCTGGCCAGGGGGCTCTGAACTTCCTGGTAATCAGGAAAGTAAAACCCAAGAGGCCAGGGCAAGAGATCACTCTCATCCTGTTATCAACATCTTTTGTGAAATAAAACATTTGTTTATTGATTTACTTTGCAGCACTGGAGGCTGAGCCCAGGGCCTGGAGTGCAGAGCAAGGGAGCCTCACTCCACCCCAACCTGCTGGCCGTGGGGCCTGGTGGGGGGCTCCAAGCCACAGCGGAGAGCTGGCTATGCCAAGTACCCTACCCTGGGCCCACGAACCCTGTCCCTGGACCTCACCCAGAACAGGGGCCTTGTGCAGGGCAGAGCCTGACAGAAGTGGGGGAGCATCTGTTACTGCAGGACGGCCCTCTTGGAGGGCCTGGTGCCCCTCAGTGTGAGCAGGAACCTGCCCAGGGGAGAGGCACAGAGCTCTGTTGACCAGAGAGCATGCTGAGAGGTGCAGCAAGCTGAGATGTGCACAAGGACTTGTACACACAATGTCACTTTGCAAAGTTTGAGGTATGTGGTAGTCTTGGACACTGTAGCAGAGTGAAGGTGGGCATGTCAGCAGGTGACCACACAGCAGTGCAGGTCTAAAGGCCCAAAGCCCAGGCTAATGGGTCTCCCTCTGGTGCCATGAAGACTGTGGGGTGCAGGCCTCTTTACGGTTTCCAAAGGTTTTGAAATTGCTTGTGTTTACAAGGTTACCTCATGTTCCCAAATGGCTGCGGGGGCTCCAGCAGTGCCACCCCCATTCGGTATCAGAAGAGAGTGAAAGAAGACGGAAAGGTGCCCCCTTCTTTTCACAGGGTGTTCCTAAAAGTTCTGTTGCTATGGAGTACACCTCAGTCTTGTCACAGCCTCACCAAACTGTGAGGGGAGCTGAACATTGGAATTTGGTGAGGCCGCCTGTGCTCTGATGTCCTGTGTGCTCTGGTGCTGAGGACAAGGGAGGATGGGGGGTTGGAGCAAACCCCACCCAGGTTCCCTCTGCTGGCAAACAGCATGGTGGGGGTCGGGGTGGACAACCTGTAATTATGCTTAAAGGAAGTGAAGAGTTTCTTTTACCCGGCTGCTTGGTTTCCTTTGTCCAGGATAGTTCACAAGGAGAAATCTCAACAAAACAGGAAGTGCCTTTAGTTTATTGATTTCTATTAATGATATAAAATGACTCATCAATTTACAGCAATAAAAAATTGCAGCTAATCACCTCTCCCACAGACAGAAGTCTGGGCCAGTGGCTCCCTCAGCTGCAAACCCTCCTGTGTTGCCCTGTGCACCTGCTCCTCCTCTCTGTCTTCCCCCAGCTCCTCCAGGCCTTGCCTCCTCCAGCTCCTCTGAGGACCTAGAACTCCACTCCCAACTGCTCTGCAGGCTGCCCCCTGCCCTCGCCTGCTCTGCGTGCTACCCTCGGGGCCAGCAGTGGAGCTGGGCTCCTGTGACCTCCAGCCTTCGCCCTCCCCACAGCCCATGTAGGCTCAGCTCAAAGCAGAGAAGGCAGCATGCAGGACCACGTTGCTACCCTGGTTGGTAAGAAGGGATGGAGTGCCCATGCCTGTGGGCCTGTCCACGTGGACTCCCGTGCCAGTGTCCCCTGGAAACCTGAGGTGCCCAGGCCACCTCCCCGGCCCTGGCACCCCTCCCTCCCCACACATCCCTTATTCATCTCTTTATTGACCCTATTTTCCCCAGATCTGCTGACTGGCCTTCCTTATGCACTTCTGACAAGGAGGCTCTTGATTTCTGACTCCTCAAATCATCTCACCAGGCTTCACTTCTCCACCCTGCCTGAGTCCTGTACTTTGGGCTTCAATTCTGGGGAGAGAATTGCGATGGCTCTGATGCCCCTCAACAGCTGGGGGCTGCCAAGCTTTGGGGCCCCAGTCTTCACCTGGCCCCATCTCTGCTGTTGGGACAGTGCAGGGAGGAGCCCCTCCAGGGTCCTTGTGCTAAGGGTAGGGAAGGAAAGGCAGCAGCAGATTCCCGAGCACTGTCACCTGACCCACCGGGAAGGAGGGACCCCAGAACCAGGGCAGCGGGAAATAGGCAGGTAGCCATGTTGATGATAAATAAGGCGACCAGCTGAATTAGAATGCACAGCCTCTCTTCCAGCACTGTGATAACCACTGAAAGGTAAAATCACCAGTCTTTCCATGAAGAAATTAGCATTAATAAGATAAAACCGTATTCGCGGTAACTGACACTTTGATGAATGTGCCAGCAGGATTGGATGTGACGCTTTTGATGGATAATATTTGGGGTTGCCTCAGGTTGCGTTTAATTGTTCCCCTTCATTCTCAGCTTTAGTTAAGTGAAATGGAAAACCACGGAGGTTCTGGGATCCGTTTTTCAGAAGGTGGACATGAGACTGAACCACCTGCTTGCCAGCTGTGCCACCGTGTGAGAGGTGGGTGTGGGCTGGGCTCTGGGAGCGGCATCTCCTTGCCCCTGCACACGCTGCCCAGGCCACATCCTGCTTCACACAGGTGCAGGGACAGCAGCCCTATCCACACCCAGGGGTCATCTCAGCAGGACATCTGTCCCCTACATGCCAAAGCCCCGGCCAGCTAGTGGATGGACCCCGTGTGAAGTCCTGGGTTCAGATTCTGGAACGGCATTCTGCCTGAGGTCCCCTCCGGAGGACTCCCTGTGCTGCTGCTGCTGGCCTGACTCGGTGGCCAGGTTTCCACTCCTCTGGGAAGGGCTCCTGCAAGCCTGGGCCAGGCTGCCCTGCACTCGATCCCCCGACCTGCAGAACCCCCACCCCTGCCCTGGACTTGAGGTCCTTGTTGTCCCCCTCTCCACCAGTGGACAGGCTTCCCTGACTGTTCCCACGTCCTTTACGCTGTGCTACCTGACCAAGTGACCAGGGCCACTCCTTCTGCTGGGCAGAGCAGTGTCCATATCACTATCCACATCCTTAGCCTCCCACCCAGGCCCATCCCACAGCAAGTGCATCACAGGTGTGGGTCACAGATGTCCACCACAGACCCCGGGACTGCCCCCTGTGTCCCCCCATTCTAAATGTGATCTTTAGTGGATTGTCCTGCCAGCACATAGGTTGCTCTGCTCTGGGCTCAGAGTCCCAAGGGCTCTGTGGGTGCTTGGGGAGGGTGGCAGTGGGCCACACGGAGCAAGGCCATGCAGCAGCGAGTGTCACTGAGACCAAGGTGGCCCTGCCCAGAAGCTGAGGGCACCATGCTTGGGGCTCCTGCCTGCCTGGGCTGAGCCAGCCCCTGGCACAGAAGATACCTGAAACCACCCAGAGACAGTGATCCATCATTGTGTGGAAGGGCACACAGGGCCCGGTGGGGACCAGATGTGGAGCAAAGTGGCAGCTCCCACAAGTTAATAGAGTGTGGTTTAGATGCCTGCATGCGGGTTTAGATTGGCTTGGATCATCTTTAGTTCACATGACAAGACAGGTATGATCCAAAACCCATGCGATAGAAGGTGAAGACTCCTCTTGCCTGAACTGTGAACCTGACAGTGACCCAAACAGGGGAGAGGGTGGGACCAGAGAGGCCACGGGGATAGCAGGGAGCCAAAGATGCAGCTTTAGCCTGGGGAGGAGGGTGCTTTGGGGGCAGACTGCAGATCAGCTATCTGTTGCATAGGAGACGAGACCTCTAACTCACGTCCTACTCAAAAATGTTGTCAAACAGCTGTTACCTGGCAGCCAAAGAGTGAAACTGCAGAAGAAAATGGATGTTTGCCCCACCCAGGGTTTGGGAAAACGTTAGTAACCAATATTGGCAACTAGGAAGCCATTAAAGAAAAAAATAGCTGGGGAAACATGTGTAACTCTGCTTAAACAAATGTTTAGCAGAAAAAGACCAGGCCCGTCTGGAAGGAAAAATTATAGTGAAGAATTTATAATGCAGAAAGCATTACAGGCTTAACCACTGTACTGTACCAAGAGCAGTTCCAAATTGATTTTTTTAAAGACAAAACTTAAAAGAACATTAGGCAAAGCATATGGACAGGCACTTAGTAGAAAATTCCCAAGCAGCCACAAATTGCATGAAGACTTACTGAGTCACAAGTAGCCAAAAACTACAAATTCTTTATCTCCTTATGGAGATATCAGTTCTTACATCTCATGCGACAGTGAAAAACTTTTGGTGACAAAACAAGGGGTAAAAGCATCCTTACATTATTTCTGGAAATGTGAGTTACAACTGCTCTTTTGGCAAGCCCTCAGCATCAGATACCTCACCTAACACACAGGGCCTTGGGCTGGCCTGGGCTCCCCTTGGAAACACAGGGCCTTGGGTTCTTCTAAGGAGGGTCCACCCTCAGGAGCAGGACAGCCAGAATCAGGCCACATACACAGGGACACCAGCAATTTGGGCAGTAACAAGCCAGGAGCCCACAAGTCTCCAGGACAGAGCACTGCTGGTTCCGGAGGACACAGAGAACTGGACATAGGACTCTGGCTTGGCTAACACAGTGATAGAGACCCAAGACAGAAGTCTGGAATGAGATTCTGGTGGGACCATACGTGGCGTACATGGCAATGTCTGGGCTGCAATATGGGCCCCCTTAGCAGAGACCCAAGACAGAAGTGTGGAATGAGATTCTGGTGGGACCATACGTGGCGTACATGGCAATGTCAGGGCTGCAATATGGGCCCCCTTAGCAAAATAGCACCTGTGTGTACTGTGCTAGGGAGTGTGTGTATGTGTAAAGACATCAAAGGATGCGCACCTTTCCGTGAGAGCTGTAGCTCAGGGCCTCTGCCCTCTCCCTCGGCCATGCTGGTCCCTAACTGCTGTGCCCTGAGTGGCCCTGCCTGCCTGGTTACCCACATGCCGATGGATACTTGGTGACCAGGCCTCCCAGAAGCCTTGGCATCAGCAGACCCAGAACACGGCATGGTACCAGTAGAGGGCTGGAGAAAGCCCATGGGCCCAGCAGGCTGTGGCTCCCAGGCCTACAGGAAAGGCCAGGTGTGGTGTGAACAGAGGTCTGCCCTCTGTTCACTGCCATAGATGACACCACGCTTCCGACCCCACCCCCCAGCACGTGGTGAATCCAGGTCCTGCAGATGCCCCAGTGGCAAGAGGCCGACCCAGGGAAGAATCAAGAGCAGCTCCCTGGGTGCCAGCTCTGGGCCTCGCATGGTAGCTGGGGCATGAGGGGCTGGGATGGGGTTTCACAGCGGGAGGGGCTGAGCCCCCTGGAAGGGCTGTGGGCTTGGCCATCCACCCCCACCTGTGCTGCTGGCTGAGTGCCTGCCCCTGCAGGAGGAGACACAGCATGTTGGCCTGACCCCCACAATTCTCCCTTCACCCCAGTATACACACACATCTGCCATCAGGACTGGGAAGCAGAATCGGCTGTAGGTGGAGCAGGAGCTGGCAGATGGGGTTGTGAGCCTCCCTGTCCCTATCACTGCATCTCCTCTGGGGTATAAAACACCCAAGGTCCTGGGGCAGCAAGCAAGGTCCAGGGCAGATGCCAGCCAGTGCAACAGGGCCTTTGAATGACACTATTTCTCTTCCCCTTATTCAGGATTCTTCTCATTTCTCATTTCAGGGGAACAGAGGCTGGGGGAGAGGGCGGGGGCTGTGAGGATGCCCGATGTTGCTGGCTCCTCTTTCCCCTTATCATGCCCCACCAGGTCTGGCCCCCCACAAAGCCATCAGCTCTCTGCAGAGTTCTAGCGAGAGGGCTCTAGCTCTGGTAGGAACATGGGTGCAGGGGCAGAATGACTGGAGGAAGCAGGCAGTGGCATGAGGCCAGGGCAAGCTGGGTGGGAAGAGCAGGAGGGCTCAGGGCACAGGTCCAGGGCACCTGAGAATGGAAACCACATGATTTGGAAGACCCTGTGACCATTTGTCTGTGATTAACAGCTGGGTCCAAGGAAGCCCCCTGCTGCCCTGGCCTGAGACCAACTGCATCTGCTCCATCTCCAGGAGGCAGTGGGCACCATGTTGTGGGCACAGCCTGGGCTCTGCATCCCTGGTGTGGGCTGGTGTGGAATGTCCACCACAAGGTGTGGAGGTCACAGGCTTCCACTGGGGTACTGAGGAATACCATGCACAGTCGTGGGATGTCACAGGGCTTTCTGTTCTCACTATCCTCTCAGTGTCTGTCTGCAAACACAGACCTGCAGCACCCCACACCCACTGGTGAGGCACTCATGATTCCAGGCTGGGTGGGCTGGCTGAGTATCCTTACCTGCAAATTCCAGCAAATCTCACGTGCCAGTGAAGGCTGAGTGTGAACATACTCAGGAGATGGCAGTCTTGATGTGGCCAGTGCAGCATAGTCAGTGTTCCACCAAGAAGGCATTTGAAGAATTAAGGAGGAGGAGACACAAAGAACAGACAGGTCCACAGCAAATGCTGTTCCTCATCATCCACCATCCACTTCACCATCGCCACCCCCGTCATCACTGTCATCACCATTGCCACCTTCATCATCTTCACCATCTCCACCAACACCATCACAGTCAACACACTCACCATCACCGTCATCAACATCACCATCATCACCACCATCACCATCATCACCACCATCACCACCATCACCA
>PVLD010017054.1:0-43087 GCA_004027595.1 Dinomys branickii
CTTGCGTTTTCATTTATTTGTAGGTAATTTTTAATTTCTTCTTTAACTTCTTGTGTGACCCATTGGTTATTCAGTAGGTTGTTGTCTAATTTCCACGTGTTTATGTGGTTTTTGGAGTTCTCTTTGTCATTAATTTCCAATTTTATTGCACTGTGGTCCGATAATATGCATGGGATAATTTGAATTCTTTTGCATTTAGATAGATATGCTCTATAGGTTAGAATGTGGTCTATTTTGGAGAAAGACCCATGTGCAGCTGAGAAAAATGTGTATTCTGATGCTGTGGGGTGGAACACTCTGTATACATCTACTAAGTCCATTTGTTCACACTTTTGGTTCAGGTCTATTATTTCTTTGCTGAGTTTCTGTCCTGTTGACCTGTCTCTTTGCGTCAGAGGGTGTTTTTAATCATTTTTAAAGCTCATCTATTCTTTTATCAGTGTCTTCTCTAATATCTTTGATTTTAAGCATCATTTATTTTTGTACCTGATAAATTATTTTCCCCCATAGCCTTTTCCACATATTTTTTCACTTTTGTCACTATCATTTAGAAAGTTCCAGTGTTTAACTTCCAATTCATCTATCTCATATTGTTCCAGGATTGTCCTGTGTGAGTTGGGTTCTGACATTGCTTTTTGGCCCTGTGTATTGTCATTTTCTCTTTTCCCTTTTCTTTCTTTTATGTTCTTTCCTTTTCTATATTGATGCTCTCCAATTTCTTATGAAAACTTTATCACTAGTACTGTGGCTTCCCTAGGAGATGTCTGTTCTTTAGCATTGTTCTCTAGGCATTAAATTTACATAGAAGGAGAAAAGGTAAGACTAAAAATCTGTCCCCCATTCATAACATTATTAGTTGGGAAGTAAGCTAGGTTTAATATGCTGGTATGTGTCCTTTCTGAACTAAAAAATATTCCAGCAATGAAAGCACTAAGTCTAATTTTTTCAACATGTTACTCAACGGACAACCATCTAGCCTGAGCTTCCTTTAGCCCAAAAAAGTCCCTTTGCTGTAGTTACACTCAAAAACTTCCCTGAACTGTGTCATTCATTTTACTCTTTCGCCCCTTTATCAATGACAGCACTGCAATGTAGAGTTCCCATCTATTCTGATGGTCAGTTGGTAGAATGCTAAACATCCTTCAAGAACCAGTGAAATTTCTATTATCTTCTGCACTCTGCATAGAATTTGTTGTAGTTTTATTTTAGCACTTCATGATTTCTCTGTTTCCAGTATGATAAGGCGAAGACTCCTTTTGAACTAGAAACCATTTCATTTAATTATGTTTTGTCACTTGTTTATCATTCTGAACCTCAAAGGTATACACAAAATCTATAAAATCCAGTAACTCATGAAGCTATGGCTGCTAATAATGATTTTAAGGGAAATTTCCTCATAACACAGGTATGAAAATCCTTATGTTCTGTTGATGAATGCCTCTGTGCTACAACATCATACAGTGAATAGCCATGGAAGAGGTCACACAGTTTACAACTTAATCTCTGGCTCTTTGCAAAAGGTTTGCTCAACTTTGATATAAAGTTTTGCTCATATAGGTGTCCTTTTGATAAATACTTGATAAAATTTGCACGAGTGTTCTTGATTTGATATCACTTAAAAGTAAGGTGCCTAATTTTAATAACCCGATTGTGTTATCATTATAGTAGCCAAGCCCTGCTGGCCTGATGTCTGCCCTTATTTCGATGTTTAATTTGATTTTGTGTGGGCAGTCTGTGTCTGAGTAGATGAAGCGAAATGCAATAAAATAGAAGACAATCATTTTCATCTTTCAGCTTACATTGGTATGAGGTCAACTTTGCCTCCACAAGCGTTTTAAAGGGGAAGTTTTTATGTACTGTTTTATATAGATACATCAAAAATATTTTACTGGTTGCTGTTACAACAACTAAAATTATTCTTTAAAAAATGTTTGGGCTGACATATCTCCAGAATGAATATCTTGGTTATGATCATTTGGGTTGCAGAAAGCATTTTGTTTATGTCTGATATACAACTTAAGGTTACAGAAATTCTTCTAGCCTGGATTTCAACGAAGAGAACACTTTTTCTCTGAAGGAAATGAAGAGACTACTCATGTAATATTTCATCTGCCAAGGAGTGGTTGGAGTTTCGCTCTTAAAACTTTACTTTTCAAGTGCAGTCTCAAAGACATGTTTAAGAGAAAACCCCTAGCTCCTGAGCAAGATAAATTGCCTGGACTGAGAAAGAGTCTAATAAGTTGAGGTTTTACAGTAAAAAGAGTAGTTTGCCATTCAGCCTCAAAATTTTCAGTTTTAGACAATCCTTACCACAACTCATTTGATTACTTGGGAAATAAATAAACAGTTAAAGGAAGTGCACAGATTTTTCAGACATACTGAAAACTATGTCAGGTATTACACTTGTTAATATTTTGGTTCTCTTGACTGACTTTGTCAGGTTAGAACTACTCAGAACCTGAGAACCAAAAAGAGCAGGAACAGGAAGCTGTGCTTATTTCATCCTTGTTTTGAGAGTGTTAAATGAGGTAACGTAAATAAAAATGGTTAACTGAGGTGGACCAGAATAAGGCATATATAAAATTGGATAGATTAATCTAATATTAAGTATTTCACTTCTATATCTTTTCAGATATTATCCCATTAACAATCAAATAGCCAAACTATGGCATTCCTCCTGTTTTCATATCTTGGAGTTCCCGACAGCATGAAAACTTTAGTAACCATCTCTTGATGCTGAGGCTCATCATGTGGGGTCTTTTATGACCAATTATTTAATATCCATTGCAAATAGAGTTTCTCACATCAAGTTTTGATGGCAACTGGCTGCTGAAAAATGGAGAATTTTCATCCATTTTTCTCCTAAAAGTATCCTACCAGTCTTCAAAAGTCGATGACTTTTGGACTGAATCCTAGCAACTTCCAGGAGAGAGCAGATCTACCTCATTATTACGCCCCTGCATTAGTAAAGTTCTTTGCCTTTCTTCTCCTTTATCCATTTTACATTACTCGTTGGTTTTGACTACACTAGCTTGAAAATGCCCTTTGGTTCTTACTCACTGTTTCAAAATGATTGCTGGTCAAGCAGATTTTCTAGAGTTCTCCCTTGACACCATAAAATAATTGGGTGTTTTAAATTTTAAATGAGAAATCATTAGAATTGTATTAAGATAAAATTATGAGTAGATCATAACAATACAAGTACCCGAATATGTCATGCTTCTGGGAAAGACTTGAACAAATTAAGATTTAAACCTTGACATTAAAAAGAAAGTTTAGATTCCAGCACTGTGCTTCTGAAATATCAAAGCGTTAAAAAGTCAGGTTTCTGGAAAGACCACCAACGAAATGAGAGGCATCTTGGCCAGAGGTCAAATGTCTCAGTGTTTCTAGGTAGTAAATTTGCCATGTTTGCCTAGGTGTGGGAAATAAGTTATAAATCTCTATTGAATTCAGTTGAGTAATTTCAGTAGAAAACACATGAATTTCACAAAGGTGAAAGCTAAACTACCTTTCTCACTTAGTCAGTTTGGACAGTGAATTGGAAATATAGTGGCCTTAAAGTTTCTTTTCTTTGTACTCAAAGATATATTTGTGCCTAAATTATCAGGGTAAATGATTTTGCATCTCTAAATTATAAAAGTTTTCTCTTAAATACAATCCCTCTTTTTGAAGGTAAGGAAAACATTATGTTTTGTGTTTGCTTTTTCATTTAAATACTTGTACAGGTATTTATATATTTCTTGGAAGTATAATTTAAGTGACTTTAAAGTTAATCCATCAATAACTTATAAATGAATACATAATACACCCTACACTCATTTATGTGACAGATGTTTATGCAAGCCAAGCCTGTTTGGACAAATACAATAAGCAAACATGAAAAGCAGAGCTGAATAAATGAGAAAGTAACATGGATTGTTCCACTTGGTGTAATAATCTCTCTATAATGAAAATGTGGCCTGGAGATCTGGAGATATGAGCAGAACTTCCTAGGTAAAAGATTTCAGACATGGGCAGGATTTTTTTGTAAGCAGATAGGAGTGTGGTAAAAAATACAGATTTTAAGTGAAAAAGGGAGAGTTTCGGAAAAGGGAGAAAACTTCAGCCAGTTGTCAGGACAGTAATTAAAGAAGGTAAGCGGGGAAGATGGGGAACAGAATAGCAAAGTACTGGAAAACACAGGCAAACCTTAACACTGTGGGAACAGGGGACCATTTCTGGTCATTCATCAAGGCAGTGACATAATAAATGGTGTGTTTCCATTTCTGAGAGGCATTTTAGAGGGATGATTAAAAGCACACACTCAGAAATTGGACCTCCTGGGTTCAAAACAAACCTACTCTTCTTGTTGTATGTTCTTCGCATGTATGTATTTGCCTTAATGTCTGCATCTATAGAACAAAAATAAAAATGATTCCTGCCTTCTAGGACTTCAGTGAAGCCCAAATCAGTCAATACACTTTAAACACATACAGATTGGAATATAGTTGGCACTCAATAAAAGTGAGCTGCTTGTATAATGGAGAGAAGGATGTCACCTGCTACTATTATAAAGGGTGGAAGGAGAAGAAACTGGAACAAAATAAATAATCAGACCTAGTTCAGTGGTAAATGGACTTTGGGTTTCTCGAAGTACTGATGCTGCTAACCTCATTTTACATCTCCAATACTCAGGAAGGCTTCTGCTAAAGACACTCAGCAACAATGCTTAGCAGAATATTATTATAGAATGAGGTAGGGCAGACATGCACCTTTTATAGTAATATGGAAAAACTATAAGGTGTAGATGTCTTAAAGGACTGTACAATGGAATAACTGTGCTTTTCTTTGATATGGACTAAGTTATTGTAATGCTTGAGATTTTCTTTCTTTAAACGCAGGCAATAGGGCCAGTGATATAGCTCACCAGCACAGAACTTTCCTGGAAAGTACATGGTCCTGAGTTTGATTCCTGGTATCAATCAATCAATCGATAAAATAAATGAAGCCAATAAGATTTAAAGTATTATGGTAAGAATTAAGTGAGACAATATTCTGAAATTGTTTTGCAAATTCTAAATTGTCATAAAAGCATGAGGTTTAATGAAAGAACAAAGTTGTCTTAGTGTGACAAAAATATATTCCTTAAGCAACATAAATTCATTTCTCACATTTGTGGAAGCCGAGATGAGTTTGCAACACAGCTCAGTGAGAGAGAGAGAGAGAGAGAGAGAGACAGGGACAGAGACAGAGAGAGGACGCAAGCTCACTCCTCTGTTTCAAGACTTTAATCCCATTATAGGGACTCCACTGTCCTAATTTGCCTCACAGCTATTTCCTGAGGGCATCATTTCCAAACAGAATCATTTTGGAAGTTAGACCTGCAACATAAAATTCTTTCTACTGTAGGGAATGAAAATGTTCCTGCAACTAACAGCAAAGAGTGGTACAAATTTTGAAGAAGCAATTGCTCAGGTAGTGTTGTCTAGTCTGCATGAAAAATAATAAACAGATACAAATATGTATGTGTCTACACATGTTTGCACACATTGTGCCCCATTGTTTTCCCTCCGAATCACATGGCTGACTGAAAGCCGTGGCTTGCTGGGGCTGCCTGGCATAGCTTGAGGACACTGTGTCAGCGTGCAGCTAACCTAGGAGAAGACTGAAATTGGAAGCAGAGCTTCTGCTGAATGGGTGTCCCTTCTTATAGATATGTAAGTATACAGGTACGTAAACACAATATAAACATATACATATTTATATACATGCAAATTTTCACAGAGCCCATAGGCTTCCTGAGACCCATGGCGATCAAATTGTGAGTGCTCAGAATAATAATCCTATTTGATTTAATCTGGGGTTTACTCTGTTATGGAATAATATTCAGGCTGGCTTTGTTTTGGTCCTGACTAAAATGAATTAGTTGTATTTTGGGGGCCCATTGTTAATAAAGTGAGCTAGGAGCTCCTTGCTAGAGCAACTTAACATCATTAATTCTACTTTTATAGGTTAATTTTCCTGTAATTTTTAGATCTTTCAAAATTCCCCTCTGTAATTTAAGCATTTCTCTATGAAGTTGAACCTTACCAGCTAATAACTTAGCTTTCAACCTTCAAAGTAACTGTCAGCCTGCAGGGAGATAGTAGGGGCATACACAGCAGTGGATCTGATATTGAACTGTGTTTTCTAAGCACAAGCAAAGGAGAACTTTAGCTGCTGTTCCTATTTGGGAGGGCATTTTCCATAATATACACTAAATCTAATTTGTAAAGAAATAATGGCAAAGATGAAGAAAAATTTTCAAAAAATTTAGAATTTTTGTTTACTTTGGAGTATGAACAGATCACATATTTTATGGATTTTTACCTCCTTAAAAGGTTGAGAATTCTGAGTTGTGCAATCAGCGTTGTAGGATAGCTTTGCTTCTAAAAGTGCTGCTTATGTAGTGTATTATCACAAAAAGGAATGCAAAATATTGTCCCCTTCTGCATGCCTTTTCACAAATCAGCTTTTATTTCCTTCTGTCAAAGAGTAGCGTTCATGAATTGGGTAGGGCAGTACATTCTGCAATCTGAGGTACTTGGGAGATTGAGGCAGGAGGATCATATATTTGGGCCAGCCTTGGGGACTTAGTGAAACATCATCTTAAAAAGTGAAGAGCAGCGGAATTTTAGCTGAGTGGCAGAACACCCTGGGTTGAATCCTTAGTGTACCCCCCACATACACAAGCACGCATGCACACGCATGCATGCATGCAGGCACGCCTGCTCACACACCCTGGGTTGACTCCTCAGTGCCCTACACACACACACACACACACACACACATACACACACACACACACGCACACACACACACGCACACACACACACATGCACATACAGGCACACAGGGAGAGGGAGAAAAGAGAAGAACAGCAAGAAGAGAAAGAGTATTTTTGGCTTCTCGTCAACCTTACCAGATCTTGTGACTTATTTTAAGCAACAGAATGACAGAGAAGTGATGTGAAGACCTTCAAAGATTAGACCTCAAAAGTCTTACAGCTTTTGTTTTTGCTTTCATGGATTTAATAATAATAAGTAGGATTATTAATAATAAACAGTGTTTATCATCTCCTAAATTTTATGCCTCTGACTTTAATGCTTATTTAATGATTTTTTTCAGATTCATAAATATAATTAAAACATGCGCAGTTATCTAGCATTTCTGTCTAGAGTTTAGATCTTCAAGTCATCTAGAGTTCTGTGGCTAGAGGCAACAGATTTCCCCTCGTAAGATTCTCCATTTTCTAGATACGATGTGAGTTCCTATGAATGGGCCAGTGAATCAGTGAATGTGTAGCCAGAGAGAATGACCAACAGGTCACAGGCACACAAAGTCAGAAATGATTATCACCGCAACCTCTTTCCATCTGCTTGCACAGCTATAGGTACCCAAAGCATGAGGGAGTCAGACAAGAACAAGATTTAACACAGGGAAGAAATGATGTCTCTCTCCATTGAAGTTCATTTCATTATTTTTTCCTGCATTGTACAAATTTTGTACCATAAACATAGCCCGGGTCAATTCACCTGTATATATGAGATTGTTGTGTGTCTATTCTACCTGTGTTCTTTTTCTAGCATTTGTTTATAAGGTGAATCTTATATTTTCTCTTTTACTTCTATTAATTGCATGACATATGTGTATATTTAGTATAAATTTAACGAATGCTCCTAATCTATGGGGCTATGTTGGCAACTATGCTAAAATATATACAAGTATATAATATATAATGAGCCAATCAGGGTATTTAGCCTGTCATCTGAAGTATTATCATTTCTTTGTGTAAACAGCATTGAAAATCTTCTCCAATAGCTATGTGAACTATGAAATTAATTGCTGCCAATCATAGTTATCCTGCTATGTCATAGAACTAAATGTTATTTTTCCTATCTAACTGCATACCTTCACCTGTTGCCCATTTTTATTCTACCCCCTCCTCCCCTGCACCTTTGCTACACCTCCCCCAGGCCCTGGTGTCCACCCTTCTGTTCTCTGCTTGCATTAGAACAACTCTTTACCTTCCACTTTTGTGTGAAAACATGTAGCATTTGTCTCCATGCCTGGCTTCTTTGACATAACAAATTATCCTTCTGTTCCATCCATGCTTCTCCAAGTGGTGCTGTTTGCTTCTTCTTTTGGATGAATAGTAACCCATTCTATATACGTAGCACATTTTCTTTATTGATTCATTCACCAGCCCATGGACATCTAGATTGACTTCATATCTTGACTATTGTGAAGGGTGCTGTGATAAGAATAGTAAGTAGTACACGTTTCTCTCTTCAATTTATTGATTTAATTTCTGTTGGATATGTACCAAAATGGCCCTTTGTGGCCTGCGATGGGACAGCTCTCTCTCTGAAGTCATGGAGCCGTCTGCTACCCTGGCAGCTCCCAAAGCTCAGCTCAGAGCCTCAAAGCACAGGCGACGAGCTTTCCAGCAGCAAATACTCCAAGCGTCCCTGGTCTTACGTAGACTAGTAAGAACTTCCTTACTTTGCTCAGCCGTATCCAATCCCATTTTCGCGAGGGCTGATCTTGAGTAGTAGGATGACAAGATGCTCTGTGCTTAGCGCTTTTCTTTGTAGGTCCATCACTTGTGTCTGTGCTCCACGAAGTCTCTTCCTTGTCTCCACTTCATTCCGCCATGACTTTGCATGACCAGTGGAGTACTAATTGTTTCTGTTCTTTGTTTTCTTCTTCTTTTCTCTGCTCTTCTTTGTTTACAGAGAGAAGCCATCTGCTTAGTCATCTCTAGTCACCCATCTTACTGATGCCTTCAAAATTTTAACTATTAAATTTTACAAAGTGCAAAATGGCCACTAAATATTTTCAAGTTCACTGCACTGTTGCTATTGGTTTTGTCTCTTTTGTAACCACAAAGAATTTAGATCTATAAAATTCTGCTTAAACTTTTCTTTGAGATGCGTAAAAGCAATGATAGTTGAACAATTCTCAGTGTTTTGTATCTCATTACAAATATACTTATGCTACCATTGCTGTTGCATTAGCAAAAATATATAAAGGCAGATTAGTTTAAAATAAGAGAAGCGAACTCCCCTACCTAAGATGAAGTGATATGCAAGGAAATGATTCAAAATTTTATCTTGAAGTAAAGTAAGATATAAATTACTCTCCTTGTTGCTGATTTCTTTTATATGAGGTCATATTTCTATGGACTGCCCTACAATATTTTATTGAATCTTATTGAAAAATAATCTTTATTTTAGCTTGCTGTAACTATTGAAGTTATACACTCTTACAATATTACATAATTCCTGAAGTGAAAATAAAATGTATATGCTTTACCCCAATATACCTAAGTTGAGTATGGTCAGGCCTTTTTTATTTTAAAGAAAATAGTTAAAAAGGAAGAATGCTGAATGGCGATACATTTTATGACCAAGTTTTACTACCTAACATTCTTCCTTTTTGAACTGAGAATCAAACTTAGGATCTCAAGCTTGCTAGGCAGGCAGCATGCCACTAAGCTATCCCCCCAGCAATAACATATTCTTTATCATAAATGAATCATGTGGGAAACACCAGACATGATGAGGTGGTGTAAAAATGCCAGCACTTCGTTTGTTCTCTTTTAATAAAGGAGGATAACAAATGTAGTATCCGTCGATATTGTCTTGCTAAGGCTGTCACTAAATGCGGTCTGGCTCCCTTGACCACAGGCATTAAATGGGACAAGCCTGTGATTCAGATCCAGATTGCAAACATATTTCTTATATCTTCATGATCATACGTAATGACCCTGTAATAGGTACATGAAATAAAAGGGTGAGTGCCAAAAGTAAAAAGGGTTCTCTTCCTTTGAGATCTCAAAGTGTGGCTGCCACCTTTCCTGGCACATGGGGAAACCTCTCTCTGTTCATATAGAATCTTCTAAGGGAAAAATAACCTGAATTGCACTGCTCAAGACATTGAATTTCTCCGTGCAAAGTGCGCTCCATTTGTTCTTAGTCCTTCCAGATAGCAACCCAGTAACCAACCCCCGAGCTTGTTTTAATTGGTTTTATGCCAATTAAAATATAGAGTCTATGTTACAGTGGTCAACTCACCAAGGCAGTAAGTTAGTAAAAGTTAAATATCTTGAAAATTCATTCTTTATCTCTTTATAGCGATCAAAGAAACTAGATCCTAAAGCATTTATTTTGATTTAATTAGTCAAGTATCTGGGGATCAGTTTTTGGAAGACAGGATTTGCAAAAATTGTAGCTAGTGTGTAATTCAACTAATTACACTTGTGAAAATCAGGTGGGCATATCTACTCCTCAGCTGAATAAATTTTAAACAGTGGAAGCCATTCCAATGCTCACCTACTATGTATCATTTCTCATGTGGCCTTCTTAACACATAGGTTTGTGATGCATCATTTTAAGTGCTTCCTTAAAAGTTTATGTTTGGGCACTTAACTGCATGATGCTTTTCTATAGACATGTCCATGAAATGTTTGTGATTAAATCTCTTTGGCTAGGTAGATAAGAAAAATTCTTATAGAACATTTGTTTGCATGTGCCAAGGTTGCTTCAGGTTTCCAATATATTTTTGCTTAAAATCCATTGTGCAAGAGAAGAGAATAGAACTAGTTTAAGGGATTTGTTGGATTGAATCTGTTCTATCAAATATATCAGACCTACTCTTAGGTGGCTTTGAAAATAGCTAAGCCTTCCAAAATGAGTCCTTTGAAATGAAGTATATATGCTAGAAGTGAATTGAAAAACGTACTAGACAATATAGTTAACAAAGGCTATTCGATAGACTACTGTAATACTTCTGTGTCTTTATAAGAAATTATTTCCACAAGACACACTAAGCACACAGTCTTTGCTACAACCCACTTTATATTTAGAGGTTTAATTTCTGTATACTTCTTATGCTTTAGACATTCTTATTTGCATAATGTATTAACTATTGGGTTCCTACAGTGCCAGTTTTATTGAATTTTAGAAGTTGAAATTCTCCAGCCCACTGTGGAGACTGGCCAAATTATATGAATGCAAAATACATTGGACCCTTCCTTTATTTTGTAACATTTTGATGGTAGTGAGTTCTAAGCACCATGTGTCACAGAAAGTAGACGACAGTAGGGTGGTATCTAGATGCAAAAGCACAAATATGAATAATGGAACTGAAGAATCTATAATAAGTTACTGCAGGTGGTGACTCCAGAGGAAGACAGTTTTGTGTAAAAACAGCACCAATTAAAGACAGATGAAAACTGAAGTAGAGAAAAAATTCCTTTGGCATGTCTAGCAACCTAAGTCACCAGGGCTATAAAAATCTTGAATATTTTAATATGCATTATGAATTTTAATTTTAAAAATACTCTTAGAATGCCTGGAACTAACTTTTGTCAGAGTAAAGAAACCACATGCCATGTAAAGTAGCCCTCCATATTTTGGAGGCTAATTCATTTTAGCCCAGGTTCATATCCAGGGGCAACATTCAATGGCATGGACTGTGAGGCAAAGATAAGTTTGAATTTCCATAGACTTAAACACACACTGTGGAAGAAGAAAATTTGAGAAGTGATCAAATTGGTCTGCCTGATGAGTGCAGTTGTAATGTGTATTTTATGGTTAAGAGCTGCAAGTGTGAAATTGTACAAGGTTACAATTTCCTATCAACAGTGTGCCTACATCCCCACTTACGTCTCCCTGAGTAGAACTCACAAGTATACCTGCTCTGCAGAACTGAGCCCAGTCTGAACAAACTTCAGAATACAGGGGACAGGAAGGTATAGATCTGTAGTGCTGGTACCAAACAAGCCTCAGGGATGAGATTCAGTGTGACTACGTGATCATTCATCTCTTTTGTTTTAAGGATGCTGCTAACATACTCAGTAATTACATCACATAGACATAAATTTCTTAAACTTCATCTTTGCAGATATTGCAGACTTACAAATACTTGTTTACTGTAGCAAACCACACCGTTCCATCTTTGAACTAAAACTGCAAGCCTCTGAAAATGCAACTTATACTGTTTTTCTCTTTGAATCAAATTTGTTATACTTAACAGGTTTTGCTTCAGAGAAAATAAAACAAAATAAGAAGTAGCCACCATAATCAATACTTTTCCACCATTTCATATTAAGTTTTACTTAAATAGGACACACATCACTTCTGCACGCATGCCCTTAGTGAGAATTAGTCAAAAGTCCCTAATGTAATAGCAGAGAAAACTGGAATATGAAATTAGTCTGCCCATGCATCAAGGAAGAAGAAGCTGCATCATGTTAGTCAGGTCAGACTCTGCAGCACTCGCACAAAACTCTCCTGCTTCTCATTACCTGAACAGCGTTGAGACATTTTTATTTTCTTCAACTCACAAAGAACTC
Organism: Dinomys branickii; assembly: GCA_004027595.1. NCBI lineage: Eukaryota > Metazoa > Chordata > Mammalia > Rodentia > Dinomyidae > Dinomys > Dinomys branickii. The sequence continues at coordinate 12,383 of PVLD010017054.1, forward strand.
TTTTGTTTGTTGAAACTCACTAAATTAGCTAGTAATTTCATCAGGAAATTTTATTCCGATTGTTTCTATTTACATTTATTTAATTAAACAAATTAGCAGAGTCTCCAATTATATACCATTGTACACATCTTTCTACACATATAATACTAATCTCAGATAGTCATACCTTACTCACTGCTTGTGAAAGGTTTTTTGGCTATATAATGAAGCATCACATAAATTCTTTTTTTAATACTGGGAATCAAACTCAGGACCTCACACTTGCCAGGCAGGTGCTGTGCCGCTGAGCTATATCCCCACTCTAGGTTTTTTTTTTTTTTTTGAGGGGTACTGGGAATCGAACTCAGGACCTTGTGCTTTCCAGGCAGGTGCTGTGCCACTGAGCTACATCCCCAGCCTGCACCACATGAATTTCATATCAAAGTTCAACCCCCAGACTGTATTAATCAAAATAAAAGCAAATATTCCAAAGCAATCAATGAGCCCTCCATTTGCTCTTCAACATGATCAGTTAATCAGAACTCTCAAAGAATATTATGACTCTACTGAGAGTTTTTCCTAAGGGAATGTAAAAATTTACCCATTGTTTCAGATTTTAGGAAATCTTCCTAAAATTAAGTTTTGATCACCTCTTCTTTTCTTAGTGTACTTCCCATACTGAAGCTTGCTTCTCCTGTCTTCAGTATCCTAGCCAGATTCAGCGTTTTCTTTCTCCTCCTTGTGTCCTTACCCCCCAAATACTGAAGCACTATTTTTCCGACAGCTGAACCACCCATACCTTTTCCTTTTATCATTATACAACATTTAATTGACTAATTTTACAGCTATTTGACAAGCTATTACAGGAAAATAGGTTGTATCTTCACTGAAATAAATTGCTTTTGCAAGTAAAATTTCACTGAGCAAGGTGTTAAATGTATCACACATACCACACTCTAAGTGTAAAATTTATTTCAACTCTTTTCTTAGGATCTCTTTTGCAAAAGACGCTGGTGTTTTTTTAAAGGATTCCACCACTCCCCAAGGACATTCTTATTTTAGCCAATATCACTTCTTTATGCACTTGACCTTTCAATAACACCTATTATAGAGAAGTTTTTCTTCAAAATGCACCTCATTAAAATATGTGTGTTTAAATATGTGCTGTGTTTGTATGGCCTTGTTAGCTAATGATTGGTACAGCTTAAGGAGTTCTGTTTTGTTTTTGCAACCTCTTAGATTACTGCTTTTGAGAAAAATGGTCTTGTTAATTTAAAATATTTTTCATTAGCTTATGGTTTATAAATAATTTGAAAAACATCCTTAGTTTTCCTTCTATGTACAAAAACAGATTTTTATCTGAACTAGTACACATGCCACTCTGGCTCTCTTTTAAGAATAGTGACACTATATATTTATTACCTTCCTCCTGTGCTTGTAAAGTTTCTTTCATATAATTAATAATAGGCCTATGATAAGAACATCGTTATTATCATCCTTACTGAATAAATGAAATACAGTGATAGAAGATAACGGGAGGAAGCGAATATACAGAGGCCTGGAATTTATCTTTGCCTTTTGTATCACTAAACTGGACACTGAAACTCAGGTCGCTGAGAAATGTACTGAGTTGATGGACCAAAGCTGCAAAACCTTTGATACCTGCGGCTTAGGTTTACGCGGGAGTTAAATGAAAGCAGCCTACAGTAGCTACCTCCTCACCTATGATCATATTCGGAAATTTGGCAGGACCACAGGGAGGGGGACCTGTTTAACTTGAGCAGGTATAGAATGAGAATGGGTAGTGGACAGTAAAATCTTTAACAATCTCTAGCATGAAATTAGGTTGTTAAAGGACTTTAAAAATGTCTGTATAGCATTTAAAATAAATGTTAAAAACAAATATCCACATTAATACTCAAGCTATCAAATATTTGGCATTGTTATTTAGCTTAGACTAGAAGTGGCCAGGTTTTTTTTTTTCTTTTGTCTTTTTTTAATGGTATTCTGTTACCACTTTCCTTTCTTGGCTTTCTGTGATTATAAAATACTTATAGCAACCAAGGGAAGATGAAATAAAGAATCCTTTATGTCTTTCTAATTTACTAGTCCTAAACTAAATATCTTGAATATATCTTTTTCACAGTGAGGGATTAATTCTAGCAATCACAACCTGCCAGTGAATGTGTCAAACACAATCAAGCCTGTTATTTGCGTTATTACTACATCAATATGATTCCTCTGTTGTCCTAGAAAACTTAAACCATTATCAGGATTATCAATGCCCGTATTTTTGCTTTATTTGAGAAATTGATTACTTTAACATTGCAGAATGGAAAAATAAACTTCTTGTGGATCAATAGAACACTACTCTCTCCTGTGTGTTCTCTTTCCCCCTAGATAAATGCTCTTGATAAATGCTACTTTTGACTGCTTGCCTAGCTAACAGATTCTACATATTAGGTTTGGGCAGCTGTTGCAGACACACTGTTCCTTCCTAAATGTCCTGTTTCTTTTTTAGCAGTTCAACAACAGTCTGGGTACCCAATTCTGTGCCGAAGACATAAAATTACTTTGATAAGAATTAGTGGAAAACACTAGCCAGGAGAGGATATACAGCTCTCAGAATCATGCCTACACTTTGAAAAAAAAAAAAGCCAGGATTCTTAATAGAAATAGTTACCGAGCTGCAGAAAAGGAAACTTGAGTACTGCTCTTAATAATTCATATCACCTAAACCTGACCTGGATAAGAAGTAAAAATTCTAAATTTTGAAAACGTTGAGTCATTGATCCTGAACTGTAGCATGATGTAAATTCCTCTTCCTAGTTCTAGCCTCTGTGAAATGTGTGTACAAAATGTGTGTCTAGGAGTGTGAGTACATATTCTATAATTGAAGTAAAATCAACATGCATTTGCTGTAATTGTGTTAACTTTTGCTCTTTCTACCTGTTATTTTTCCACAAAACTCAATCTCGTGACAGCAAAGATTTTTGTAACACAACTGGTCTGAAGTTAGTCACACAATGCACATTCACTGAATGAATGAATGAAAGAATAGGTAAATGACTGAAGAATATCAGCACTGTAGACTTTCGAAGGAATGAAGTCAGGGTAGAGTAAATCTTTGTCTCTTTAAAATTTGAGAGCCATTGTGAAGTGCAAGAGTTAAAATAAAAGTTACATATTTTGACACAATGGCAATGCTGGAATATGACAGAGATGCTGTGTCAATTGATTGGCGTAGATCATTTTTAAAATAAGGGTTATCCTTCTAGGGCAGGACTGTTTGAGAAAAGACAATTTTGAGAATATGCAACTAGAACTCAACCATTCAGAAAATACTATTGGAATATCTACTCTGTGTCAAGCACTGTACTATGTATTAGACATGTATCATTTCATTTAATTCTTACAAATCCAAGAAATGAATATTGTGATTATCCTATTTGACCTATAGAAAGACTAAGGCTTAGAGATGTCAACATTTTTTCCCAGAACCAAGAAATCATGAAGATTAGGTATTTCGGCAGCAGACCCCTTTATTCTCCTTTACTATCCTGTTCTTTTTCTTGAGTCTCAAAGAAAAGTAAAATATATAGGTGTAAAGGAGGGCAATATAATTAAGACTGTGGAGATGGGGTCACACAACACCTGCAAATGATCTAGGAAACAACAGATGAGCCTAATTATCATAAGAACACCTAATAGGATTGAACTAATGCAATGGTAATAATGAGTCCATATCCTTTTTGAACTCTTCAAGGTGTTACATCACGTGCTAAGCCCTTTCTATGTAGTCACTTACTGGTGCCTGCTGCACCAATCCTACTTATAGCAGGTGAAGAGGGTATTTACAGTCAAGTGAAGATGTATGCCTTTCATCCTAAATGGAGAGATACCTATAGGTTTTAAGTAGCAAAATAATGCCCTCTAAAATCCACATTTTATGTCACTATTTCATGTTTTAATGAGATTTTATAGAAATGATACCTCAGCAAGATTAATGTGGGCTAAACTTTGGACTTCAGGATTATTCAAGTACGAGAATGAGTGTAGCATCAGCATATGTGTGTAACTGTGTGTGCACATATTGGACAGGGAGCTACAATGTCTGAATGTTTAAGGTCAAAGATTGATTTCCAGAACAGAACAATGGTTCAATTATCCAGTTGACAATGGCCTGAGAAATACCGACAGCAGTAGGAATGCAGATTGTGTGGTCTGTATATGTGTGTCTTGATTATTTTTCCCTCGTTGCTACGACAAAATACCCAATGCCCAAAATGAAGGAAGGAAAGGTTTATTTAGCTTACAGTTTGTGGAGGTTTCAGTCCGTACTTGGGTGGTTCTGAGGCAGAGTAACACATGGCAGAGGGCAAACGTTCATGGTAGCAGAGCACAGCAAAAACAACCAGCCAAAGGGAGGAATGACTGGGAAGCAGCCTCTTTCCCTCCTTACATTGTAAACAGGCTCCCCTCCCACTCAGGGGGCGGGTAGCACTCCCATAATCTCCATGCCCTCCTCTTCCACAGGCTCAGAATGTACCCAAAGTAAGCACTCTGGCTTCCTGCTGCGTCACTCAGCCAAACCTCTACACTCCTCAAGTTGACACAATGTACCCACCATAACAAGGTGGAAGAAAAGATTAGGAGAAAGTAAGGAATCCGATGGACCTTGAGTACAGGAACATAGGTAAAATCTTTCCATAATTTCAAGTTGGCAAAATAAAAAAGACCTCAACTATGTGAGTGGGAAGTTGGCTGCTCTACTGCTTAGGGTCTTTCTCCTTATTAGCTTCCTATGTGCTTCCTGTGAATAGGACATGGGAACTCTATATTAGTCCTCTAATTTCTTGAGGAATTTCTCTTGCCCCACACCTGATGCAGAGCATATCTGTACCTTGGATCTGAAAAGGGTCCCTGTTTGTTGTTGTTAACAATTATCTGACCTCCCCCAAACCAGTGGGTAAGAGTGAACGTAGGTGGGTTTTCTGTGACTTTCAGGATGTATTGTAACATCAGAGCAGCTGGCAGGAGGGAGCGGAGCTGCATTATTCTAATATGGGTAACTTATTCTAATGAGCTACATTCTCTAAAATCAGACTTGCTGATGTTGGCAGGAAATAAATTTAACTCTCTCGCACAAATAGATGCAAAGCTGAATTCTCTGATCCGTTTCATTTTCCACAAGGTAATCAAGATTCATAAAACTTCTATTTAGGATCAGGGCACCAGGGAGTCAATATCCTTAAGGGGAACAAAATTTTCTAATGGGAATTGTACTTCAGTGGAGTTACTCTCAGGGGAGCTGATAAATGAACATAGTGAAATCGCATCTTCTTTTGTTTGGCTTCATTGTCATTTCTGCCATATATTTCCTTCAATGCCAGGGTAATGAAACATGGAAAATCTGCATTGTTTGTCCTTAGACCAGAAAGATAACACTGGAGCTTTTAATCAAAATAACAGGTGATGAAATAGCACATTTTTCAGATTATCAATGCCTTTAAAATTATGGTAATGTCTTAAATTGCTTCTTAATGGTCCCAAATCAAGATGTCTCCTGTCCAGTTTTCCCAGAGTTGATTAACTACATGACAGAAGGTGATCAGACCTTCCCCAATCTGACCTTTTCACTTTTCCCACTCCATGGCCAATTCCTGATGGATTATCATCATAACGTCATACAGAACAACCCATTAAGAACCATTTGGCAGCATCACAAGAGCTACTAGACAGAGGTCTAGGAAACGTGATCACATGTAACATTTAAAACTTACTTATTCTGAAAAAAAAGTCATACTTTCAACCATTTCAATGCGATGCATTAAAAAGTAACCAGGTCATGTCAGGGATGAAGAACACTCACAATTCCCATGGCTAAAGTCAATTCCTTTCTGAACTGAAAGTCAAGATTGATAATTTGATTATATATATATATATATATACAGTCAACTGAATGCAGGAACACAAGTTTCAATCACTAAAATGATACCATACTTAGCTTTTATTCATTTCACTTGGGAAAGAAACTCTGTTAGAAAAATCAGTTTATTTTCTTGGATTACATGGTTGTCTACCCTAGATACTTCAAAAAAATCTAAATTTGCTTCTTGTAACTTTAACTAATAAGCACTTTTGTCTGTGGCCAAAGCAGGCACAAACAGACAGGAAAAGCTTTTTTGGGAAGGTAAAAGGATTAGGAGTAGTTTCACAGGACTTAAGGGAAATGTGAATGTGTATTGTGAAGAACAGGATGCAGTGCACATATATTTAGTGATGGAAACTGTAATTTCTTACAGTTTTGTATTTCAAGAGTTGCTCTGATGAGATAATAGTTTTTGCTAACATGTTTGGTAAGAGCTTCATAATCTACTCGTAGGTATAAGACAGAAGGATACACTCAAGGGAGCGATGTGCTGACATTGACCTAGAAAAAAATTCAGAGTCACATTTGGTCTATAAATCCTGCATGAGTACTCCGTGGCTGATACGTAATACTATCCCCAGAAATGTTGATTGCACTGATATCAGGTGGATCTTTGGCCTTGGAAGTTTTAATGATTCCTCTGGGGATTCAAGTGTGTAAGAAACATCTAGAAACACTGACCTCTATGATAAAATTTGGTTTTCTTTCCATACTTTTGGAGAATCTACTGAGCTAACATTCACCCCACACCTACAATATCCCAACTATCACTAGAATATTCTCTATTAGAATAGGTTAAGTTCACTTCCACCTGAGGATACCATATTTCTTTTACTTAGAATATTCTGCCATTGACCACTCTTTTCACGTTTTTTCTTCCCTCGTAGATAGTTGTTTGGATAACTTATTTAAATGTAATCTCCTCCAAGAGGACATTTTGCCCTATGTCTAACCAAGAACTACTCCCTCCATCCTGCATTGCTTTTCAGATCCCTTCAAATTGCTTTCTGTCATTAATACCTATTACAAACCCTTGCTTAGTTGTGTCTGTCTTGTTTACCAGCTGACAACCCTTACTACAAATTGAACAGCAGTGTCAGTTTCACAATACATCCTGATGTGTCCCGTGTGAATAAACCAGGCATATAAGAATATTTTCTAAATATTTACTGAATAAATGAAGGAGTGAACAAACTATCACATCAAACAGCAATGCATAAGAAAAATTTTCTTGACTATAAATTATTGGTCATTAAATCCTAATACTGGCTTTATGTTATAAAACACATATAATTTCCATTCTACTTAACAGTATTCTCTTACCTAAGCCTTTCTCATAGGTTTCTTAAAGCAATAAGTAAAAGACTTTGCATCCAAGAATACTGCAGCACATGTGCCTACGACCCAAACAATTTTCTATCAGAAAATTCAATCAAGGCTGCCTTAATCAAGACATAAATCTTTCAGACACACATCACAGACTGTACCACATCAGACCACGACTGCCTTTTCTTTTCTTTTCTTGTTTTTGCTTTTGCTTCCCCCATCCATTTTGTGATTACAGCCTAGCAGTGGAAGAGGAACAGCACTAAACTAGCAAAGGGAAAGCAATGTCCTGAAAAAGCAGTTTTAAACATGATGAACTTGGTACTTTTCGTTTATCTCAGTCCGCATTTTCAACTCTCATGGGACTCCATGAAAAGGAATGAAGCAACGCTGATCAATAATCTGAAATTCTGTTGTAAGGAGCGTAGTATAAAGTAAACATTAAGAGCTAGTGTTTGACTTTATTTCCATTTCTCCTTGCAACACCCTTATTTCTCCCAAGCCCTACGGAATTTTAATAACAGTCGTGACAACTCTACCTGTGAACTATATTACATACATTCTCTGTTTTTGTCCAAACCAGAGAAAGCATATAATAAGAGGCTGAGTTTATTCCAATGAAAGTTTTCAGCAACTTCATTAAAGCATCCACTTGAGAGTCATAAAGAGGGTCCATCTGAAAGTTGGCGGTACTTGGGAAGAGAGTTTTAAAATAATGCAAAAATGAAACAGTTGCTTTTTTAAAAAGTGACAGAATTCTATGACTGAGGAATATTTAAATAGAAATATTTAACTTTAATTTTGGAAACCTGAAGAGTCTAAGATATGTAGAAATGGTAGAAATTTAAGTGGAAGATAGAGAGAAAGCAGTTTAGAGGAAAAGGCTAGCCGTGTGAAAAGAATGATCACAGAGAAAGTATTTTTACAGGTATTGATTGAAGTAAGGACAGCACGTTAAAATGATCTTTCATTTTTAGCTGTATGTTCTCTTCCTCCCACAAGAATTGCCAAATTTAAAATGTTAACATACAAGTGCAAAAAACATGCTGTCTTAATATGGGCAATGTTAGTTCATGTTCCCTTTCTCTTGTTCGATAAGCTCAAATGGCCAGTGTTGCTTTATAATATGAACTTATAAATATAAATTATAAATCATTATCTTTTATCATATAAAATATGCAATACTTTTATGAATTAATTTATATCTTATAAAACATAATTATATTTGTTAGTGATCTGTCCTCAAATGGCATGAAAACTAGAATGGTCAAATTATGGATCCTTTGTTATATGGATCCATAACTGTTATAAATTTTATATGTCAACCATTTCCCTTTATACCTTTCTTTTTTTATTTTAAAAGTAAAAGAACAAAAACACTAACAAACATACACACAATGGCACAAGAACAAACAACAAACAGACTGAGAGAGAAATTAAGGAGACCATACCTTTTACAACAGCATCCAAGAAAATGAAATATTTAGGAGTCAATCTAACAAAAGAGGTAAAAGATCTTTTCAATGAAAACTACAGTACTCTGAAAAAAGAGATCTAAGAGGATTTCAATAAATGGAAAAACATTCCCTGCTCATGGTTATACCTTTCTTATATGCACTATTTCAGTCACAAGATCCTGTGGGACTGTGTATGGCTGTGCACCTAGTACATAAACGTTACTGGGTACAAACCTGGCTGTAAGAGCTCTTTTTCTACTCCTGATATACTTCCCCCAGATCCTCTCTCACTTAGTAGAGAATATATATATGTATATATTTAGTAGGTTTGTTTTAATTAACACATAGAGAACCAAATTAAGGAGAAAGTCCCATCATATTCCAGTCCAATAGACCGCCTACTGTCTCCTTACTGTATCTCATCTCTATCAGAGGACGGTATCAGACATCTAGACAGAGCTGCCATCATTTCTACAAAACATTGACCGGTATATTAAATTTTCCTTTTTATATTGCCACCAATATTTGAATAACGTTTTCTGAATAAAAGACATAGACATGCTAGAGTTCAATAAATTATCAAGAGAATGGTTGCCTCAAAACAGGAAGTAGAATGACAAAGCCATCAGTTCAAAGGAGGAAAGATTGATCAAACACAAATGTGTTCCTTTACTGGGACTAGGGTATTTCTGATTTCTGTATATATGACTCAGTAACTACAGAGAACCAAGAAAATTCAGAAGATAAGTAATTAGTATGTTACATTTACTCTTGGTAAAATAATGATGTAATTTTATGGTAAATAGTGTCCACACAGGGAAAAGATCAGTATAAATTTGGTCAGGGTTGATGAGGGAAAGATGCTTACTTTCCCAATCTAAGGGTACAACGTTAAGTTTTCAGCATTGTTGTACAAAAGATTATAGATGCGGGGAGAATGAAAGTTGAGACATGGAAGCCATGCGTTCTGTGTAGTGGAAGAAAGTCGTGCGTTCTCCAAGACTGTTATGTCCACAGGGCTGCATCTGCAGAAGCGCAGTTCAGTTTTCTTCAAAGGGATCGATGAATCTGACAGAGATGCATTTGCCAATTATTCCCAGTTGGTATAAGGAAGAATGTGTGTTAGAGTAGATCAAGTAAGCAATGCAAATTTCCCTTCACTTAGACACAAAAATCATGTCTTATTTTTGAAAGTAATTCTTAATCTTCTGTCAGCCTCCCATGTCTTTCATTTTGTCATAAATCTATACTAAAATTATGACTTTTAAAAATTAACACTTCTCTAAGATCATCTAGCTCTAAATTATACATTAACATTCTAGGAGGAAACTGAGCTCTTTTCAGGCTATGATCATTGAAGGTCATCATGTCAGTTCTGTATTAGGTTTACAGTCAGTATTCAGTCAGCTTCTCATTTTAGATGTTAATTCGTCATTTGACTGGGGCTAATATTTTGTCTTTCTCTCTCAGAAATTATTGGAAATAGCTACACAATAAAATGAATGTTTTTTTCAGTGCCTTTAGAAAACCTATAAAACCTTTTAAAATCCATAGCACTCCCAGTCTATTAGATGTCTTGGGAGCCATACTCACATTAAATTAATACAGACACAAAATATAATTTAAGATCTAATAGTCATTTATAATTACTGAAATACCAGTTTACATCTACAACTGCATATGGCTTGCTTAATGTTTGTCCATGTTCTACATTGTGTAAACTTAAAAAGTTAAAAGTAAAAGAGAAAGAATATCGCTGTGTTATAGAAAGTAAACTGAGTCAAAATAATAAGTGAGATGTGAATAGACCTTGATTTTAGCCAAAAGACCAAGAAGTGATTGCGATTTGGATATTAACACCATGATTAAAAACAGTATGAGCTTAAATCAGAGAAAAATGTAGAATCTTCATGTAGACCTGTGAAATGGGTCTCATACTCATTGTCACCTGAGGTATTTTATTTTTTATTGTTTTCTCCTCACGGCATTTGCAGTAGTTTGGTGGTTTATCCTTAACGAGCTGAAAATCTGTTAAGCTCCAAGACCTGCACGTTCATGTCTTTATACTCCAGATAGCAATAGTTGTCACCCCCTGGTGGTGTCCCACTGGAACCTTTGATTTGTCATGAATTTTATGCCAATATTTATTGTGAACATCACTTGGTCACCTTTTCTCTTTTGCTTCAGCTGAGCAGTTTATACATTTGAAAATTTTTTTGGAAAATAAAAAAATTTATTTGTACATAAATTTCTCTGATTTTAGATCATTTTCACATTCTTTTTCTCTGTTTACTTTTGGAATATCTGTTCTATAGTTCTGGAAGTCAGATATTTGCCAAGGATTTGTTCTATTTACATATTCTGTTTATGTTCTGGAAAGAGTTGAACACTTACATTATTACGTTGCATTTGTTGTGCACCAAGACATTGAAAATGATTTTGTTCTTTTGAACTTGATAGTGTTGTATAATTTAAAATGTAAAACAGTTTCAGTTGATTCTTTCTCTTCTTTTCCAATGCTCAATACATAAAACAAAATGAAACAAGACACCCCCAAACAGAGTGCCTCACTGAAACAGTACAGGGTGACCTCATTTCTACTGTTACCTTCAAATTGAGTGGTGTCCTTGTTCCTATATGGGAGGAAAGTGGATTCCTGGGTATTCATTTGTATCACTTTTGAAGACTTTTAAACCTCATTTTGAATTAGTTAAGGAAAGACACAAATTTTCTAAGTTTTTTTTTCTTTGACCCATTACAATAGTGTGTCATACACATGCGATTCTCTTGGCAAAAATTAAGTTCATCAAGAGAGTTTAAGGGGTGTTTTTGCACAGTAAATGTCAATGATGAACAAATATCTGTGTTTTCATAAGTGCAATGTTAGAAATATGTTGAAGAGAATCACCCGTCTAAGTAGTGCGGCAATTGGTGCTAGTAAACTACACAGAAGAAGCAGAACTACCCTGTCACCAGCAATCCGTCCTTCACCAAAAGGAAATGAAATCGTCACCTCCTAAAGGCGTCTGCACTTTTATTAAATGAAGTATTACTATCCACACTAGCCAAGATAGGACCTAATTTGAGAGTTCACTGAAAAACTAGACGAGGAGTGGAGGATATATACAATACTGAACCTTAGCATAAATTCTTGCTGCTTGCCGAGATGTGAATGAAGCTAGATTTTGTTGTGCTGAGTCAGTAGATGTAGATAGAGAAAGAAAAATATTGCATGACCAGACTTATATGTGGAATCTTAAAAACTGAAATATATAAAGAAAAAAAATAGTGAATAGGCCAGCGTGTAGAGAAAAACTGGGAGTTGAAGGTGGGGTGTTACAAAGGGTAGACATGCTCGAGGAACAAATGTGCGGATCTACGGTGCAAAATGATCGCCACAGGTGATACAAAGTAGCAAATTGGGGGCCTACAGGTAACAAATCTATGTCAGCTGCTTTTGCCACATAAACAGAACAAGCATGAGTGGGATGGTGAGCATGGCTCCTTCCGTCACCGCAGAGACGCTTTCGCTGTCAGGATGCATTCTGCAACATCACGTCGTCTTCCATAAAAATGGCCAGTAAACGTAATTTAACCTCAAAGAAAAAGAGAACCCAGAACTCACAGCGGTTTGGTTACATTATGATGACACCAACACATAAATACACATTTTCTGTGTAAAATTGTGGCTTTTATTCTGTCCTGAAAGTATGACAATCAGCTACACCCGTTCTTGTCACTGCTAGGCCACCCCATTTCACTTTGCTGTTGCAGACTCTGCGTGCTCAAGCTAAGTCCTGCAGAGCTTTTCCTCGCTCTGGGGCTCTCGTAGCTCCTCCCCCTTCTCAGCAGGTGATCTCACTCCCGTGTAATGGGAGGACTGAGCTCAAGAATGCAGGCTTCTGCTTTGTCTCAGTCCAACGTGTCACTGTTTTAATCTACCCTTTTATATTTCTTTTAGGGTACAGGAGGAAACCTCTTTTACTCTGTTTATGCCTGAAATGGTCCCTTCCACTCTGACCTCAGACTCCATCTCCAGAGACACACTGTTGCCATTCTGAGCTAAAGGTCTTCCTTGATATTGGATCTCTTCCCTCAGTTTTCCAGACACTCACACATTCCTTGATGTTGTTTTCATGGCCATTGTCTTAACCCCGTGATACGTGAATACTGTAAATCACACCTTTCATCTGAAAATAAGTGACAACTCCCTTTTTTTTTTACCAAGGGCTTGTCTGCTTTGCTTTCCTGTAATTCTTCCATGAACTACATGTGAGTCTTTAAAAAAATTATCCTCAAGTAGTCCCTAAATAATTTGATTTATTTTCTGATCCTAGAATCAGCCTCTTCTGAAACTAAATTCACTGGAGCCTCTGCTCCTATACCCATGATTCCTTAAATGTGGCAGGTTTTTGTGCTTTCCAAACCAACATGCACAAGATAATTCTATCGTAAGAAACACTATTTGAGTAATTATGGCACTGAATAGGCAATTTGTTTTACATCTGTCGTTCATGCTATGATGTTTTAAAAATAACTCAGCTTTTGATTAGCCCACATTTGGGCTTACATAATGCTTACACTCCCTGTGTGGAGCTGGGACCCGTACAAAACACTCCATTCCCTTTTCGTCCTCCTTCCCTTCTCTTTCTCTCCTCGCCCTTCATCTCTTGATCCCCTTCCTTTGGAGAAAGATCTCTCTGTTTCCTATTATCTGCCACTGATTTTGCTCTTTATAAGTTGCATTTCTCATGTAAGAGCAATTCTGTAATATTCAATCCTACGTATCTAGTTTTTCTAATTTAACATTATGGACCTGAGGTGCAGCCATTTTCCTACAAATGTTTCAATGACACATGAACCTCTCAGGCATTGAACATTTAGGCTTTCTGCACATATAGTCAGATAGAAGAAGTCACAGACTTCCATATTTCCTATTCCTATAAGATAAAAGTAACACAATGGCCTGGGCATGACAGCGCATGCTTGTAGTCCAAGCTACTTGAAAGACTGAGGTGTAAAAGAAAATATCATTGGACAAATGAGCTGTCCTAGACTTTAAACTTTAAATTCAATAATGTGTTTTTTCTCAGAACTGTGGACTCAGGTTTATACTTATACAATAATGGTATTTATGTGGATGAAAATGAAAGATTGTAACACATTTTATAACTTCATTTTTCATAATACTTATAGGAAATAGAAGTGATATATTTTCAAATTAATCAAGTTTGTTGATCATTCTGAATATGCGTGATGATTACATTCATCACAGGGATTTGTACCTGTATATGATGTGTCTTCCTCCCCCCATCCTCTCCTCCTCTCCTTATTTACAAAAGTATTGCTTCCATCTTTTCTTTCTTTTCTCATTTATTTTCTTTTCCCCTCATCTCTCCCTAGTTCCTCTTCCCATTCAAACATTTTCTTCCTATTTCACAATGACTATTATGCATTTTGGTCCTTATTTACACTTTTGGCTTCTCACACCAGTGAAACAATGAAATAGTTACACACGTGTGACTGATGCATTTTACTTAAAAGTATGGTTCTAGGTAAATGCATGTGGTGATAGCTCTATTTTGATAAATTAATGTCCATGTCTGTTACATTACTCTTTTTTGATACTGGGAATCAAACTCAGGACCTTCCACTTGCCAGGTAGGAGCTTGTGCTATGGGAGCTATATCCCCAGCTATGTCACATTACTTTTTGAGAAACTATACTGGTCTGAAAAACAGGTTGAGAACAAAAAGTTAGACATAAAATTTGTTCTTGAAACAAGAAAATTTTCATTAATGACTGGCCCTATTTTTCTGTAAGTTCATTGTATTTTATCTTATGCAAACTACAACCTTTCCTTAAGGTGACAGTTTGAGGCATAATTTGATCCAAGTTATTGACTTTCAGTTGTTCTTTACATCTCGGGGGCTCCCTCAGAGGCGTTTTCAATCATAATTTCATTTAAATGTTATCTAAAGGAGTAGAGTTGGCTGCAAGTTTCATGGAGCTCTAGGCAAATGATCAAGACAAGTGAATATCTCCTCACGGAGGGAAGAGAGTCCTAACGCTGTCACTTATTTGAATAGCATTTTGTTTTTTTGAGACAGGGTCTCATTTTGTAGCCCAGGCTGGTCTCGAACTCACCAGGGTCCTCCTGTCTCAGCCTCCTGAGTGCTGACATCACAGGCATGCACCACCGTGCCGGCTGGCTAGCACTCTTTGTGCCACATTGAGTGACAGACTCCAGAAGATCAGCAGTCATTTCAGATCATGGTATTCCCAAATTCCAGAGCATGAAAATAAATGTTATCAGTATTTTAATATTCAAAGTTGCATAATTTAGTTACATTGACATACAGATGAGGAATTCTTTTCTACACAAGAATCTTTGATGAAGAAAGGCTTAAGTACTGAACTATAAGTTTTATAACTCATAACTCAATTATTGCTTTCTATAATCCATCATTTCTTAGCAGGTTTGAATGTAGAATCATTTTGAAATTTTACTCTTCATTTCAGACCACTACATCTAGAATAGTATTTAGATAGAATTCAGAGTTTAAACAGATGACTAAAGTGTTTTCATCTCAGTGGGGAAATAGCCCTCATCATCTTCTTTTATCACTTCAATCTCTTTTGTTCTCTCTCGGGACTGAGGCTGGGCCTCCAGTCTTTGTAGTTCTGTTGTGTTTTATAATCTCTTATTTCAAGTCAGGACTAAAAAGTGATCTTACATGGATAATGGTAATTTCATACTTTAGTCATATTTCTCAGTAAAACTAACATTTAATTCGCACAGAATTTGTCTTATATGTGGATGTTCTTATGAGTACATTATTGATTTCTCATGCTGTGCTTACATGTTAAGGCTACTATGATTCCTTAGCAAGTACAGACTTGTACTCTGGATGTCAAATGCTATGGAAATTTCAACGAATTGAGCCACACATTTTGGCCAAAACCAGCAAAAATTTTGATCTTACCAAATAAAGCCTTCATTTGGCAATAAATGATGATTTTTTGTTTACATAACTGCCTTTAGGAAGCCAAAATAGAAGCAATAAATATTTTGGGGTCTACAGAGAAATATAATCATAAGCTACCTTTTTGTTTTAAACACATAGAAAACGCATTGTCGACATGGCTTCAAGAGCTTGGCATCTCCCCACTGTGTGTCCCTGTCCCTGTCCAGCATCGTGGGCCTGCTGACCGGCCAGGGATCCATTCAGCTTAGCGTGGGAGGGGAGGGGTGGACACACCCGCTGAACGGAAGCAAGACAGAAACGCACCAGATGGCAGGAGTAATGAGGTCGAAGAGCAGAAAGGACAATTCCCCACAGATCTACCAGTGCTATCACTGCATCTGCTGGAAGAAGAGGGACTAGACAGAGAGCCAGCGTGATTTCTGGACATCTGAGGGAGTGGACTCAGTCAGGGGCTACTCTGCAGAATTTCATTTAGAGTTGGATAAGAAAAAGGAGTACATGGAACAGGAAGAGAAATATAAACATTTTGTGTGATTTCATTTGTGAGAGCATTTCTCCAGCTGTAGAAACAATAATTTATCAGCAATTAATATACTTCTGATTATAATCATGATGCATTCAGTAAGAGTCATTTTCTTTAAAATACCTGAAAAATCCATCAGCACCACCACCAGAAATGTGCTTCACCACCAAAAAGTATGCTTAGGTTTTTAAAGAGAAAGAAAATGACTTAGTATGGTACTGTATCAATAAAATGAAAACATCCAGGTATTCTAATGCTAATAAAAGATTATTGATTTTTGCATAACATTTCCTGTTCAATTGACAGGCAGTAAGCACCTTTGTGGGTACTTTACGTATAAGAATTAGGTAACTGAGGTAAAGGGGTCAGATAATGTTTTACACTTAATTCTTTATGGCATGTATGAGTGCGGTTTCAATTCTTCAAAAATAAGACCTTACAATTTTTATTTCTCTTCCAAGGCAGCTGCTGATGTTGATGACTAATGTCATATTTTTGAGAACAGTAACTTACTTGATGGTATATTTTTCTGCATTTCTATAAAAAGGAAGATAATTCTCTGGGACAAGAGAAGACAGAAAAGAGATAAAGCAAAACAATATTGTTACTACTTGTTCTTCCCCTAAAGTTTGTGCTATAAATATTTGGAATTATGCAAAAAAATGTTTTTTTCTATTTGATTCAATTAAAAGTGAAATACGATTTTACCTTTGAAAATTATGCTTATGAAAGGGTTTCCAGCAACTTATATTATACCAACATATATCAAAATTAAAATGAACCAACTGACTGACAGGTGGAGTAGAAGTGCCTCATCACTACCCTTCTTGTTCTATCTAGGGAGACAGAGTTGTGGCAGGAAGAGTGATTATTCACACACACACACACACACACACACACACACACACACACATTTGTCCACAGTCTTCTGAAAGTATTTCAAATTAGCTTTAATCAAATTTGTTTAATTTTTTTTTTTTTTTGTCAAAAAGTCTACAAGGATGAAATCAACACTGTAAATCTATGTTAGGGTAATGACCTGTAATGTACTCCTCACTGACAGAAAATGAATTCTGTAAGAATTTAATATACTTTTTCTTAGAATTTCCTTATACATTAAATATACCTTCATTCCCACTTGAAGGGTAACTTCAATTTCAATTTTAAAAAATTTCTTACACTTGCTTTGTTCTATATTGAATAAGAAGTTAATCAATGGAATGTGAGGGAGACTTCCAATACTTGTCATGCCTGAACTAAATGATAATTTAATTTCATGTTCTTAGAGAATTTTCTCTGAGTGGAAGACCTTCTTTTTGTCTTCAAACTAAAAGTTTTTCTGTGCAGAATATAACTGAATGATTCAGTCAGAATCATATGTCATAATTACTATGAGAGAATGTATGTTTCTCAAACTAAAAGAAATTGATATTTAATGAGTAACTCATCATCTTCCAGCCACTGGCTTAAAGATTTATATGTATATTACTTAATCACAAATCTTCCTATGATTAACATACTATAACATCCATATTATATAGGCAAACAAATAGATCAAGAGCGATTAAGTGACTTTCTTTAGTTCGCATAGCTGAAAGATGCAGAGCTGGATTTGCCACAAGGCAGTCCAGCTCAGGACCTATGATTGATCTACCCTGTGACCCTTCCTTCTGGTCTGGGTGGTTTTGAATGTTAGGAAGTGTCATTTAAGTGTTCTTTATCTTTTAACTTAAACATAGGTTGTGTTCACCTATGTTAATCTAAGAAATAACATTAAAAGTTTATACATATACATAATACATATAGGTAAAGTCATATAATGAATGGTATAGTCAATGAAGACCCTCAATTTCGGATGCCTGCGTCAGGTAATCTGAGCAACTATTTTGAAGATAAAAATATGCAATATAATCTCCATTATTAGTTTCATATCATCTTGTTTTGAAACTGTATCACTTTTATTGTTTTTCTCCCTTTAAAATAAAAAATAAATTGAGGATTTAGATTCATGAAACAGAAAAATAAACAAAATATATTAAAAGGAATAAAACTTTTATTTTCAGACCCAGTAGTAGAAACATGTAAATAGGCCAGAACTATTTTCTGGTAGCATGGCACTTTAGAAAAATAAATAACCCATGGGCTTGTCCACTACAGATGAGATCTGAAACAAAAAGAGAATAAGTTGTATTCTCTATATTAAACTAAGACACAGAAGTTTAAATATTGAATTGTTTCTCTTCTGTGAGAAACCCAGCAGGTAAATCTGGAGGAAAATGGAGACTAACTCTTGGGCAGTAGGAAGAACCTGATCAGGTGGGAGAGGGAGCAGGGAAGGGAAAAGGGAAGTGGGATTTAAAAAAGAGAAGGAAAAAAACAGAAACAATGTTTTTGAAAATGGGGTGGGGAAGAAGGACTGAAGCGAGGGGGGGCAATGGGAAAAAAGAATGAAGACATATTATGTCCATGTACAAATTCCCTATGATGACTGTGATCATTATTGATGGCAAGTGTGTACTAATAAAAATTTAAAATATATACATATACTAAGAGTTTGGGTTCCCAGAGTCAGTCCTATAGAGAGAAGGATAAGAGAGGAAAAGAAAGAAGAAAAGGGAAGGGAAGACCTGGGCTCCACCCAGTCTACAACTACTGAGAGATTTCTCAAAGTGGAAATGGCTGAAGAACTTTTAAATCACATGATTTGCAAGATAGTGCAACCTCCCAATCATTTCCCTTTATTACTTTACGTAAGTGGTTTTGAAAGTGCTGTTCTGCAACCCGCATCCTCACCGTTATGAAGACCTTGTTATACATAAAATCTCTCAAACCTTCCCTAAAGCTACTGAATCAGGAACTCTGCAGACTGTATAATCTGGGATTAACAAGCCCTCCAGAGGATTGCAGCGTGTGCTGAAGTGTAAGAATCTCTGAATTTAGCTGAAGTCTGCTATGGTCTCAGTGTTGTGATACTTTCGGAAAGGAAAAAATTGAGTCAATGTCAAGCAGTTGTAATGAACACCAAGTGAGGTGCAAAGTAAACATTTAAAAACTCAGCCAGAATTAGAAAGAGTAAAAGGGTATAATCCAATAAATATTTGCCAAGAAACTCTGAGCTCTTTTTAACTTGAGTATCATTTTGAGGGCAGAAGTAACTCACTCACCTATGTATACATATCCTCTTATGGTTTAATTTTATAGAACTTGGTAGAATTACCACTCTCTTTTAAAAAATGTAACAGCAATGATGCATTTTGAAATAGCTCCAAAGGGTTCCTCTGTTAGGGGAGACTGTGGATTCCAACCACAGGATAGGGAACCTAATGCAAGGTCTGACTGTATGAACCATTTCTAGGTTGGTGACAGCCTGATGCAGAGAAGCACGAGCTGTTCTTCAAGAGGCTGCTGGGATGCAAAGCATCATAATTGTTTACAGATACAAATGGTTTCTAACTTAGAATTTTTTGAATTTACAACGGTGTGAAAACAAGACACATACAGTATAAATAAATAGTTTAAATTTTGAAGTTTGATCTCTTCTCAGACCAGCACACTGCAGTACACAGTCTCTTGCAATGGCGGTAAGTGAGACACAGTTCCTAGTCAACCACATGATCATGGGGTTCAACCGGTTCTCCAATGTACTGCATAGCTTAGGCATGATGTTGAACACAGTAGGTATATTATCTGCTTTTTTGTCTTAAGGTATTTTCAATGTACAATGGGTTTATAAGAATATAACCCCACTATGAATGGAAGAGCATCTACATTGTAAGTTTTGATAAATGTGGGAAAGGAAGAGAAGGAAGATAGTCAAAATAGTAATAGGATAAGGTTGGATGGAAACTCAGATGTGCTATCTTGAAGAAACATTTAAGAAATACTGTTCTCCAAATCAATACTGTCTTGTTTTTGTAACAGTCCCTTCATTAGGAAATGGAGATTCATTGGAAGAATCAAATGATGGAAAACACAACCTAAACTGATCTCTTCTTCCTCTCAAACCATTGTTCTATGGAACAACTTCACTTTAGCTCATTCGACTGCCTCTACCCCCACTAATGCAAGCTCGTTCAGTCTGCGGGCAGGCCTGCCATTCTGATCTACACAATTAGATCATGCTATTTCCCAATGAAAGTATTTATTTCAGGGATTCAGAAGGAT
This sequence comes from Dinomys branickii, assembly GCA_004027595.1. Lineage (NCBI taxonomy): Eukaryota > Metazoa > Chordata > Mammalia > Rodentia > Dinomyidae > Dinomys > Dinomys branickii. The sequence continues at coordinate 32,753 of PVLD010017054.1, forward strand.
GCAAGTACAATCCAATTATCCAAATGGACTTACGAGAGTCAAGCAGAGGGTTTTACTTAAGCTGGTGATAGAAATGCAGCTGCTTCCCCCCCTTTTAATTTGGAACTGCATAATAATGTCTGGAACTCTTGATATCTGTATTGGCATTTTAAGGGTACAGTTCATTTGACAGAGCCAAGGAAAAATGCATGCAGAATGATGAGCAAGCACTGATTAATATTAAGTCCATAGCCAACTTAGAATACTTGCCACATATTTTAGTTTTGTAATAAAATGTCTTCTTTCTTAGATGTATTAAAGTGTTATATTGTTATGGTTTTGAATAAAAAACTAATTGATGTAGTGATTATGACTTGGACTTAGAAAAAAGCAGGAAAATCATTGAAAGATTGATGAGGAAATCTAATATTGGGCTCTAAGAAATGTGGGAGTTTGTCCTGCACACAGGCTTTGTGAGTGAATAGCTATAGGATTTTGAGCCCCATGTTCTGCATGAGCTCATTAAGGATTCTTGAATCATCCAGGTGGTCATTGTTAGACTCGGGGAAAAATATCATGTCTCAGCTCAATAGCCCTGTATCTATAATTAAGAGCAATACTTTCTCATAAGAACTGTAATAACTATCAATCCTAAACCAGATGTTTTGATCCTGAATGCTTTATTCCCCAAAGTTAAGAGCCACTGTTATGGAGAAGTGTCTACCCCTGGTGGTAACAATAGAAAGTTGTCTGTGCTCTCCCCATGGCCTTGATCAATATTTCAGGGCATAACGATTAATCTTTCCAGTTCTATCTATACATTTTCCCTGGCACCACTAATTCAAACACTGAGCAGGTCTCAAGACAGACAGATAGTGGCCCTCAGGAAGCATTCCTTCACTATTGATAGAAGGGAACAGGGGGTGCATAGCTCAGCTGCCTAACCCTGACACAGCTCTGATGTGTGTTCTGCATCTCCCCCAGGGGTTCTGCACAGGTTTGGGCTCAGTTGTAATCTACAACTTATTTCTATACCTTTACTCTTGCCATCACCAACCAAATTAATTTCTTACACTTGAATTATTCTTTGCTTTTGATTTGGATTCTGTCATTATGTATGTAGAAAACAATATGATATGTAGAATCAGAAAAAGTAATAGTGGCAGAGAAACTAGAGAAAAAGCAAACAAAATTCTTAGTAAGAAATGCCTGAGAATAAAATAGGTTAAATTGCAAAGCTCACAAGTTAGTCTGCACAAAGAAAATGTATGATGTCAAATAAAAATACTTGTTTAGGGGTGCTACTGAGATCAAATACCCTTATGTAGAACCATATACATTTGATAAGCAATATTTTCCAATCTGGAGGCTAAATGTGATTGATTGTTTTTCTCTACTCAAAAAAAGTCAAATATCCCATGTTCTTCTGTAGTTCTAAAATTTGGTGTCTGTGTATATTGAATTGACATTCAATTAAAGATACTGATAAAGCAAGTTTGTATCTTTGAAAAACTATCTATTATATAGTACATAATAATGCACTTTTCCAGTACACAATAGATGAAGAGTTAAAATAAACTTGGGGAAGCTGATCTTAAAAATCTGGGAAGAAACTGTCAAGAAAGCTGAAGCTGAAGCTTAATAGCTTGTGAACTATATCCTGTTGCTGGTAACTAGTTCTGCTAATAATTATCTACTGTAAAACCAAACAGAACAGGTGCTGTTCAGTTCCTGTTTCACGAAGTTGGGAAGAGATTCCCAGCAGAGCTTAATAAATAAGCCCAAAGGTATCTATGCTTGAAATAAGCAGAGATTTGAATACCTGTTCTCAGGAGTAATAGGTTCAATCCTAGAAGGGAAACATTCATAGTGGGATCATAATAACAGAGCTAGAAATAGGGAGATGAAAATTCATCAGACAGGAAAATACCGCCCATAGGAAAAGAAAATAATCTTTATTGAGCAGCAAGACATTAACCGGCCAAATGATCTCCATCCAAACATGTGGTTAATATTTTGCTATATTTTTAAAATAAGGACAAATATGATATCCTCCGACTCCTAAAAATAGAAATAAACATAATAATAAAATTCATTTTAATGGGCAATGACCATTATACATTCTACTTCGTAACCCCATTATATTCATTTTTTTGTTCCCTGTTCTCTCTTTAAGTTGGCACAGTCATTTGAAATTCAATGAAAATCTCATTAAAAAAGTCCTTTTGGAGGCAATCCAGAGAGCAAGAAGGAGACAATGACCTGGGAGCAGTCTCAAATAGCCTGGGTGGGACGCCGGTTCATGATCTTTCTGAATGTAGCTGCCCCTTATCTGTTGCTTATGTACATAATTATTCCTGTGTCTCAGAAGACACATTCTGCCCCTGACACAAAATAGAGAATCTTGAGCTCCTGGAGATCTATATGATCATTTCCTTCAGTGACGAGCAACGCACTCCAAGGCTTGCCACAGCGACTGGCCCCAAACCCAGACCGATCACAGACAAATTTCCAAGTCAAAAGCCTGCTTTCTTCCAGTGCCAGCATTGAAAACACAGTATGCAGTTAATAGGTTGGTTGAATCAGCTTCATTCCATCGCATGCAATGTGCACACATGTGATAAAAAAGATGAAAGAACTCCAATCTAAATTGGAAATAAACACACAGAGGATTGTTAGTTTACCAAATTTATATAAGCTCTGTTTTAAAGTAAAAGGTAACTGTTTTCACTCATAATTTGTATTGCTGCATTGGTGTTACACACACACACACACACACACACACACACACACACACACACCGAAGCACACACATGCATGCAACTACAAGATTTACTTCAAAATTGATTCCTTCTAGCTGAAGGGGAGAGTATATTGAACTGTAGGAAAAAAGTGTTAATTTTGCTGCAAAGAAATTATCGAGCACCAGGTGTGGTGGCGCATGCTTGTAATCCCAGCACTTGGGAGGCTGAGGCAGTAGCATTGTTGTGAGCTCCAGACCAGCCTGAGCTACAAAGTGAGCTCAAGGCCAGCCTGAACTGCATAATGACACCCTATCTCAAAAAGACGAAAAAAAAAGAGATAAATTATAGAGCGATCACAAGGTATTATACTATTTTTTTCTCTTTTAAGGGACATGAGATGTGGGAAGTCATAGATAGTCTGATATAATTCACCATGATTGAATTTGTATTTTTCAGAACTAGATGATTTATATTTATAGGGTGTGCTTTAGCTTTTATTCAAAAGAGATTTGATCTTTTCCTCATTTTAGAAATGAAGAAAATGAGTCGCAAAATGTCATTTGCCCAGACTGTTACCTGTCATAGGATGAATTCAAAACAAAATTCTTCACTTAAAAGAGGTAAGAGGGTGTCACAAAAAGTGTGTCTTTTTAACAGGCAGAATTGTGTTTACACAATATGTCTTAAGATATCTGGAAATTATGGTGCAAAATATTATGAATCTAAATGTTGTGGGAAATTTTAAAGCAAGTTTTGTGGTTAAAAAAAGTCCACATATGACCTTCAGAATACCTTAGCATATAGAGCCAAAGAAAGATACATTAGGATTCATTCTGGAAATACTGAAGACAAACAAAAGTATTTTTCATTTCAAAAATGACTTAGCTTAATTCAAGAAATTTCTAGATTTACAAAGAATTGGAACCTTAGTTCTATCATAGATTCTGTTACTAATCACTGAAATACTCACAGTACTCTGATTCCCATTTAGCGCTTGTAGAGTTTTTCTCCAAAACAGTAAAAGGAAATGCCATACAGAGCAAAGGACTTTAGGTTTTCATCTTTTAAATTTTAAGTTAAGTCAGGTTCTCTTTGGTAGTGACAGAGATGAAAATAATTTCATAAAATTTGTTCTAATTTCTGTCGTTTCCTGTAATACAATATATTTTCCCTTTTAATGTGGTTGGCAAGATACTCAGACATATTCTTGATATAGTCTCGACTTTTCTTCTCATTGCGTACTTCCCTTCGCCACCAACTAAAGCACTTTCTATCTTCTCTGTTTTAATAATGTTTTAGCTCTGAATATTTAAATACACAATGCAGTTTTTCTTTGGGGACAAATATGAAGTTGTTTACTTGTAATTGATAACATCATCGATTATTTTCTGGTTGTCATTAAATGAACACAATTCATTTCTTTAAACCTGTTATTTCTATAATATTCCTTTCTTCCTTCCTAATCTATAGCTCTATTGTCTTCTAATAGCACCTTCTAGTTGCTTATTTCTGGTTGCCTTTAACATTTTTTTCTTCACTTATGTCATCACCTACCTGTATTTCTAAGTATTCTGATTTTAGTCTTCATGTCTTCTTACTCTACAGAGGCTTTCCATGATTTTACATTATACTTGCACTGTTAGCATCTATTTTCCCATTTTATAGACAAAGAAATTGATATATATATATATATATATACATGAACAGTAAGTATGTTCCCCAATGCCATATATTGAATAAGAATCAGAGCTTCAATTTAACAATTCTGATATTTCTTCTGTCAATCAGCTGTGTCTCTGCTGTGCAGAACAGATTGTGGCAAGGAAACCCACAAGGTTTCTGTGGCTTAGACAGTGTTCGATTCTCTCTTGGGACCCTTCCTTCTCCCTTTAGTAATGGCCTTTACTTTACGTTGCTGTATTCTGACACCCAGTTTAGCGAACACTCCACCATCAGCAAGTTACTGATTTTGGTGGTGGAGAGAAGAGAATTGGGGAGTTGAGAACCAATAATTTAAAGCTTAATTGAAAATTAAAAGTTCATCACTTAGGCTCACATATCACACTTCATATACCCATGGTTCAGAAGATCAACATTTTAAAAAGCCAGGTAACTCTGCTGGGAAGTAATGCCTAGTATAGTTTCTCTGTGTCATAGAATATTTACCAAACATTTTGTAATTGTGGGAGAATACCTTACTGTTTTTTCACCTCCGAGTCCCGTTATATTTTTCTTTGTAGTACCACCTGTAGCAGTAGAAGATAATCTCCTCTCTCCTATTTTGCAAGCTGTTAATGATTGATTCTGAAGTGAAACGATCTGCCCCTTTATTCCAGCACAGCACCTGGGCCAAGCCAATGAAATGATTGACCAGAGAGCCTGAGGGTTGATTACAAAAAAAAAAAACAAAACATAAAGCCGATCATTCATTCTTAGGGAATAAGCGGACCAAGTGACTGTGAGGGTGACCATTGACCTGATTTCCTGATGTGTTTTGGGTATGAGGAATGCTCCAAAGCTTTATCCTCAGTGTGAGAATTTTAACAGGCGGCACTTAGGGGGAGATTTAACAAATCAAGTGAGCGAGTTATTGTAGGTTATCATGTTCCCAAATCCTGCCCAGCTGCTTGGATTCCTATTTGGCAATTCAATCTTTCTCCCTCACATACCACCCACCACAAACGTGTCATCAGAGTCAAGATCATGCCACTGAATTTACAGATCTGTGAGCTAAATAACACTGCTTATGTAAATCTGCTCAGCTTCAGGCATTTTGTTTTAGTAATGGAAAGTGGATAAATCTTTTTCCTTTTAAGTCAGTCTCTCTCTATATATGCTGTGGAGTCTGTCATAGCCTCCTTTCAGTATGTTTCTTTGCATATGATAGTAGGGAATTAGAACCTATTGTTTATAACAAAAGAATACAAATTTAACACATTACCTATGAGTTACTCTAACACTAACCTGGAATACGATATCAAACGTGAAGTTGTAGGCTGCACATGCCACTGTATAAAATATATGGATTAAGGAACAAGTAGTGATGTTTATATAAATTTATATAACTTTTATTAATAACATAATGAAAAATGTCAATGAGCCATAAGAAAGCCAGCATGAACCTAGTGAAGAAATGTGATGACCTCTTTGTTATAGGATGCTTCAATTCAGACTGCTTAGCACCTAGGTTAGAAACAGCTTAGTGATAATAGGATAAGCACTTCACTAATGTGATTCTGAATGAGCAATTTTCATATTAATGGCTTTCTCACTGTATTAATGAAAACACAATTTGGCACTGTAATGGGGACATCACTTAAATTAGATCAAAATTGCTAACATGGACAAGGATGTTAATAAAGCAAAACTATTGTATATGTTAATGGTTCTCCCACTGTATTAACAATGTTCTTATATCTGAAAATTTGTATTACTAGAAAAAACTGCTATTTTATTGATGACTTGATAATGTGACTTACTACACATGCAAGCCATTGCTATCACATTAACATCGTGTGCATCTGCCAGTAGCTGAACAGAAGTTGAACAGAAAAGAAAATTCAACATACTGCAGCCAGCAATGAGCATTATATAAACTAAGATATTTTGTTCTGGGATTATTGTTCATAGTTACTTGGTATAAACTATTGATGAAGAAGAAAATGTTACAAGCAAAAGAAAATTTTAGACATTACAGTGAGAAATCTATAATAACACATTTTTCACTTCTGTATTAACAAAGCAATGTATACTGGGAAGTTTAACCTACACAAGTTTCTTTTCTTCCAGGACTGAAGGCTAGGAGTTGACAATTAAAGTGTGACTAGGGGTGGTTTCGTCTGAGGTCTGTAAGGGAAGTGTTCCTTTCAGGCTTCTTTCCTTGGCTTGGCAGTGTCCATTGTTCTCATGATGTTTACATTCCCTTTCTGTGTGTCTGTGTGCGGATAGCTTCATCTTATAAGGACATTGAGCATTCTGCCTTTGGTCCTCCCCATTTTGACAAAGTGACCTCTGTAAGGAATGTGGCATTTTGCTTTAAGGCTCCAACATAACAATTTGGTCATGAGGGGAACAATTCAACACCTGGCATCCTTCTTAAATTTTAATTTTTAATTTTAGTTTTTCATTCATGTATGCATATGTGTTTCGGAACCACATGTAAAGTTGACTACACATAAATTGCTAAATTCTTCATGAGCATTTAAAGGGTTTGATTTATATCATGTGAAATAAAATAAGTAGGGTTTTAATTTATATCATATGAAATAAAATAGTATTAAAGTACCTATGCTGCTACTTAGTATGCAATTAAAGATAACTAAAATTTGGTAGTAGTGGCTATAATATAAGTGTACATGGCAAAATAAATTCATTTAATGGTAGATGGCACCATTTTTGGTACTGTGATCTTTAATTTTGCTATATCAACTGGACTTGAATAAGAACTGCTGAGTAGATTAGTAAAATTCTGAGTGTGCCTGCAGATTATTGGCATGTAGACTGCAATCTGTGCAGGGAAGATCTGTCCCAAATGTGAGTGTAACGAATCAATCAGTTTCTAAACAGAATAAAAAGGGAAAGAAGGAGAAAGTCTTTTTGTAGGAGCTTTGGTCTTCACTCCTGATTTTGGACACTGATCTCCAGTTTTTTGAGGCTTCCTGGCCAGACCCTTCAGAATCCAATGCAGACACTTTACTGGTCTAACACAGACTCATACTGGTGACTGCAGTGAGTTTTTAGGACTTCAACCTTTGACTACTGTTGGCCTCTACAGTTCTTCAGCATTCAAATGGGAGTTTTTCTTTTTTCTTTTTTTTTTTCTTCAATTTTTGGTCTGGCATATGGCCACTGAACTCTTTTTATACTGATCCTGCCAGCCTACCTCATAAATCCCTTGTAGAATATGTGTGTGTATATATATATATATATATATATATATATATATTTCTGTTCCTCTAGAGAACACTAATATATAGATTCATATATAGATGTTCTTGTGCTTGAGTTAAATAAGAACAATGCCTCTCAGCATTATTTATTAGGAATGAGGTATGTTCTCACCACTACTAAGCAAGCTAAGTGAGTCATGCTCTTCTGCCAAGTTGTAATGCCCAATAGTGTGGTGCAGACCCAGACTGAACTGGAGAAGAAGTCGCTCTGCCATGGAAGAGAGTCAGTCATACTGACCTGGATACAGCCTCATCATTTATTCATTCTTCCAATTAAACAAATGTGTACTGGACACAGCATATTCTAGATTCTATTCTAGGTTCTGTGTGATGACAGCAAATGAAGCAATGTCTATGCTGTAGTACATTTTAAATATTTTAAAATACTTAATGGTCTATTCATGTGGTAGTCCCTTTATATTCAGTAGCAGTATTCTGAAGTCAATGAAGATACCAAACTAATATGCAGAAAATACTGGAAATGAACTATTCATAAGTTTTAAATGACACTCTCTTCCAATGAAATCTCATGCCATCCTGCTAAGTCTCCCCTCTGGCGTGAATCATCCTTTTATCTAGTGAATCCACATTGTGGATTCTCCCTGCCTCTTATTCATTTAATAATAATCTTTTGAACTGGCATAGTGTCATGGCACTTAGATTTATTTTGCTTAAGAATGGCTACAAAACCCAAGCACGGAGAAGTAAGGAGGTGCAGGGCACAGAGCATACACGTGTATGCACTGCTGGGCACCCAGAATAGAACATGATGTGTGCAGGCTTCCATGCAGACTGCTAGTTCAGGAACTCACTGTGGATCGGGGACTATATTCTTCATGGACAGAGGGGAACTATTCTATCAGTGAAGTTGCAAACAATGACCCCAGGGAGTATCTAGTTAATTTTGAATGTGTGGCCTTGAAAACATTTTTTTATATTTTTTTATTTTTAAAAAAATGAAAGCACAAAAACACATCAACAAACAGACACAAATCAGCACAAAAAATAGTACAATCAAAACTGATCTACAGACAAGGCGACATGGACTCATCAGTGGTTGTTGCTTCACCCATTGATATCCTCGAAGTGCATATATATGAACCCAGATACATTCATGCAAAATTGGTCGGACAACCAATCCTCTCAACAACAGAGAAGCACAAAAAACAAAAAACCAAAGACAAAAAAACCCACCAATAGTTGCTGCTTTGCATATTGATATCTTCGAAGTGTGTGTTCAGGAAAACACGTACAGACATACAAGATTGATCAAATAACCCGTCATCAATTATTCCTTAGCATTAAGTGATATAATACAATAGTAGAACCATGTTAGCCCTCCTGCATATATGTATATTCATATATACATACATACATTTTTGTCTCTTTCTTTTCTCCTTTCCCTCATCCCATCTGTTCTTTGTTTTTGAGCAGATTTCCTTCATGTCTCTTAGTTTATATTCCCACCCTCAGGTTCTTACACCAGTGATACAATATGTTGCCTGCACATGTACCACTGATTTATTTCACTTATGAGTATGGACTCCAGTTTTGACCACTTGCCTACAAAGTCCCCAAAACTGTCTCTCTTTATAGCTGAACAATATTCCATTATATAAAAATGCCACGAATTTTTAATCCAGTCTTCTGTGGATAGACACTTGGATTGCTTCCACATTTTAGCTATTACAAATTGTGCTGCTATAAACATGTGTGCACATATATCAGAGTGATATGATGTTTTCAGATCTTCTGGGAAAATACCCAGAAGGGGAATAGCTGGTTTGAATGGAACCTCTAGACCTAGTTTGCTGAGAAATCTCGAAACGGCTCTCCACAGTGGTTGCACCAGTCTGCATTCCCACCAGCAGTGTAATAGAGTCCCTATTTCTCCACATCCTCGCCAGCATTTGTTATTGGATGACTTTTTCATACTGGCCAGTCTTACTGGCGTGAGATGAAATCTCGATGTTGTTTTTATTTGCATTTCTCGAATGACTAAGGATGTGGAACATTTTCTCATATATTTATTTGCCATTTGTATTTCTTTGTCTGAGAAGTGTGTATTCATCTCAGATGCCCATTTCTGCATTGGGTCTTTGAATTTGGGCAGGTACATGTTTTTTAATTCTTTGTATGTTCTAGATAGAAGAACTTTGTCTGAGGGACAGCCAGCTAGGATCTTTTCCCAATTTGTGGGTTTTCTTTTTACTTTGCTGGTGATTTCTTTAGATGTACAAAAACTTTTCAGTAAAATGAGGTCCCAGTTACTGATTCTTTGACGTGTTTCCCTTGCAGTTTCATTTTTGTTCATGAACTCTCTGCCTACTCCTATGTCTTCAAGATTTTTACCTACTTTCTCTTCCAATAGATTTAGAGTTTCTGTTTTAATATTGAAGTCTGTGATCCATTTTGACCTGAGTTTGGTGCATGGTGATAGACTGGGGTCTATTTTCAGTTTTCGGCAAGAGGCAAGCCAGTTTTTCCAGCACCATTTATTAAACAGGCCTTCTTTTTTTCCAGTGGGTTTGGTTGACCCCTTTGTCAAATATTAGGTAGCTGAGTGGGTTTTTCGTTATGGTTGCATCTTCCAGTCTGTTCCATTGATCCTCAGGTCTGTTTTTTAGCCAGTACCAGGTTGATTTTATTACAGTAGCTTTGTA
>PVLD010017055.1:0-43091 GCA_004027595.1 Dinomys branickii
AAAGTAGGTAAAAATCTGGAAGACATAGGAGTAGGCAGAGAGTTCATGAACAAGAACGAAGCTGCAAGGGAAACACTTCAAAGAATCAATAATTGGGACCTCATCCTACTGAAAAGTTTTTGGACATCTAAAGAAATCACCAGCAAAGTAAAAAGAAAACCCACAAATTGGGAAAAAATCCTAGCTGGCTGTCCCTCAGACAAAGGTCTTCTATCTAGAACATACAAAGAATTAAAAAACATGTACCTGTCCAAATTCAGAGACCCAATCCAGAAATGGGCATCTGAGATGAAAACACAATTCTCAGACAAAGAAATACAAATGGCAAATAAATATATGAGAAAACGTTCCACATCCTTAGTCATTCAAGAAATGCAAATAAAAACAACATCGAGATTTCATCTCACCCCAGTAAGACTGGCCAGTATGAAAAAACATCCAGTAACAGATGTTGGCGAGGCTGTGGAGAAATAGGGCCTCTATTACACTGCTGGTGGGAATGCAGACTGGTGCAACCACTGTGGAGAGCCGTTTGGAGATTTCTCGGCAAACTAGGTTTAGAGGTTCCATTCAAACCAGCTATTCCTCTTCTGGGTATTTTCCCAGAAGATCTGAAAGCATCATATCACTCTGACATATGTGCACCAACGTTTATAGCAGCGCAATTTGTAATAGCTAAAATGTGGAAGCAACCCAAGTGTCCATCCACAGAAGACTGTATTAAAAAATTGTGGCATTTCTATATAATGGAATATTATTCAGCTATAAAGAAAGACAGTTTTGGGGACTTTGTAGGCAAGTGGTCAAAACTGGAGTCCATACTCATTAGGGAAATACATCAGCGATACATGTGCAGGCAACGTATTGTATCACTGGTGTAAGAATCCGAGCGTGGGAATATAAACTAAGAGTTATGAAGGAAATCTGTTCTAAAACAAAGAACAGATGGCACGAGGGAAAGGAGAAAAGAAAGAGACAAAAACTTATTTATGTATATATGAATATACATATATGCAGGAGGGCTAACATGGTTCTACTATTGTATTATATCACTTAATGCTAAGCAATAATCGATGACGGGTTATTTGATCAATCTTGTATGTCTGTATGTGTTTTCCTGAACACACACTTCTAAGATATCAATATGCAAAGCAGCAACTATTGGTGGTTTTTTTGTTGTTGTTGTTTGCCTGTTTTGTTTTCTGTCTTTGGATTTTTGGTTTTTGTATTTTTTCTGTTGTTGAGAAGATTAATTGTCTGACTAAATTTGCATGTCTGTATATGGGTTCATGTATTTACACTTCGAAGATATCAATGGATAAAGCAATAACCACTGTTGAGACCATGTCACCTTGTCTGTAGATTAGTTGTGACTGTACTATTTTGTATGCTAATTCGTGTCTGTTTGTTCGTATGTTTTTGTACTTTTATTTAAAAAAAAAACAGTCCATGAATCAATCAACTGAACTCTTTTGAGGACCTATGATTATATAAAGACATTGTACTGAAACACTATCCCAGGCAAGTGCCTGTGCCACTGAGCCATCTCCCTGCCTAAGGCATGATCCTAGACTCAGAAAATGGTCAGACCGAAATAAGTAAGACATAGTGTCCAGCTTCATTCTACTTGAAAAGCCACAGTTGAAATATGTCAGCAGCTAATTAGCTATATAAATAATGGGTAATCAATGTGAAAATAACAGCCAGATATGAACAAGTTGCCAGGCAGAGGGAGTTCTAGGGGTACCTGTTACTGTACTCTGACCTGAGTAACTGGTCCAAAAGTTAATGTAGAGGCGACCCTGGTAAATGCAGTTCCAAATGACCAGATGGCACATGCACACCTTTTTATAAGATTCCTCTTTGTTTCTTCCTTTTTACAAAACAAGTTGTGACAACTGCAGAAAATAAAATGTTTTTTGTTAGTTTGTCACTGATAACATTTGTTAAATTAATTGCTAGATTAATTTCACAGTGCTAATGTAGGCCATGGCAATTCTGACTAAAGAATAAACCCAATAAATTAACTCCCAAATTTCAGAAGCAGGTTTTGTTTTATGGGTAAATGATTAAAAATCTATAAACACATATACACCCAAAATAAGTTTAATTGAAAGGTTAATTATGCAGCAAGAAATAGGCAGGATACTGAAATGATACACCAACTGCCTTATATATGGATTATCTCATGTACCTGGGATCATCTCATCACCAATAACGACCAAGTGGGAGTTGATTATTGCATCTCAGGATAATCATTCATTATTTGGGACAACTAATTGCCTACTTCACAAGACACAAGGGGATATGCTTTAGCAGGATGAACAAACCATAACCGAAGATACTCTGGCTCAAATTAAAATGTTGTTTTGTTGTCGTTCATCATTATGTGTGTTGAATACTGTGTCTTTACCTAAGGGATTATGTGAGGTTTGTAATATTTATAAAGAGAGCAGCCACTCCTCCTAGCACCATTTCAAGAGCATGTATTATTTATTTCTTGATCTCTCCCTACAATGTTCAATATCTCTTAGAACTATGATTAATAAAACATTCCAATTTGAACAGCGTGAGTTCTATTCACAGAACACGGCTGTTCAGCCTCTCTCTATGCAGACGTCAACAGTGAGAGTACTTAGCACAAAGAAAACACATAATCAACATCCGATATTTTGAATTAAAGATTTGGGGGAGGTGGCTCATTAAATTCTTTGTTTTGTCCTTTAGTGGGACTTCTCAATTAAGCATGAAGAGATTGGGAGCTAGGGAGACTTGCACATGTAAAGGTGGGGTGTCATACTGAGTTAGAGCTACGTTAAAACCTTTCATTCAAGATCTGTCAAGAAATCATTATCATCTTTCTCCCCACTTTTCTCTGAGTTTCCTTCTTGTAACTGTGGTTTAATGTATTATTAATAGAAGAAAAGGAGTAAGGAACTCTCGACAGTTATTGTGTATAGAGGCAGCAATTTCAGGTCGAGAAGAAGCGCTAGGACTTACTGCACCCATCTTTAATAAATGTAGGTGCTACAGAGAACAGGGCAGGTGGGAACGTGAGCTCAGCAGGGGAGGCCAGAGCTACCGTCACACTGCGGGAGGCTGTCTTTTGAGTAATCTGTTTAGCCTTCGCTTTATGCAATACATTGGACTGAATCCACAGAAATACTGTGTTGCTGTGTTTCAGGCATAAAATGGCACTTTGCATTCTATTTAGGGGTGGAACTGCAGTGAAGCCAGCCAGCCAGCTGATCAACGGGTTGTTACCTCGGGCCTTCTTTGTGAGCTTTTCCTTGGGAGAGATGGCCTGTACCTGCCCATAAGGCTACTGTCACCTGATCAGAACAAAAAGGCAATGTAAAAGTTCAATTCTCATCAGAGATTAAAGGTCAGGGTTTAAAGAATGGTGCTGAATTCTTCTGTTGCTGACTCCAAAAGCTTAAGCTGAGCTAAGAACAACCCTCCTCCCACCCACTTTCCTTGAACCTTAGACTCTGAGACAAACTTAAATTCTTTTCATTCAGTCACCCTCACAACATGCATAAATAATAATGTCCTCCAGTCCATCAGCATCTGATTCCTTTCACTACTCTGTGTTTATGTATTATTCTCTGGATATTGAGCAAAGTAGGCCCTCTGGTATTTTGCAGCCTCAACATTTACCTAAAGTCCAATCATAATAAGTATTGAAAAATATTCATTTTAATATGTGGAAAAAATTGAAGGGCTGCACCATAAAATACTTCATTTAGTATTCACAAAGCGTGAATTTGTGTAAGTCGTGCATCCCGGTATTATAGTCATTTTGATAGGTGAGACTCGAGGGCTCTCACCGTACTTTCCCTGCAGGCCACTGGAGAAGGCAGGATTCAAACACACTGCTCTGTCTTCCCTCTCTGCTGCTTTAACTGCCACGCAGCTGTTCTGGAGAATCCCTTCATGGTTAACAATAACCTCCCTGGTTTGGTGAAAATGGAATATTCAACATCAATATGTATTACATATCAATAAATTCCTTCCACCCTATTGCAGATGTTTCTATGTCATAGCTTTTGTAAAAGGGAGGAAGAAAAGGTTTTAAACACAGGGCAACGCCATCTTTCTCACTTCACCACTTTGTATTTTAGGTGGTAAAATTCCAGGGAAATGACCCATGGCAAATCCAGGGGTGGCAATGCAACTAGTTTTTATGGTCTTCTTAAACTTCCATTTTTCTAAGTGATTTAAATTCAAACACTCAGCTGCTTTCCAGACTTCATACAGAGCTCACCTTCCAATGCACTAAGGATTTAGCGTGGCCATGATGGACAAGAACATCAGCTTCTGACCAAAATGAAGGTGGGGAGACAGCACCAAAGTTGTGCAAAGTCAGTAGTGGTACAGCTGGTCTTCTTGGGGCTGCCAGGAAGTGGGATAGACTCGGTACTCTTGGGAGAGATTCTGGTCCAGAGCCAGGGCTCACTAGCACAAGTGTGCTCTGGTGAACTCATACCCAGGGCTTAGATGCCAAGATACTGCATCACTACCAGGGCCATCTTGATTACTATTGCTGGATATCAGATACAAAAAGTTATCCCAGGACTAGATCCAGTGCAAAGCCCCCATGGAAATGTCTGTCACACTTTTGCCTCTGGTCAGTTTGCAACGGCTTTTATTAGAACAACATGTAAGAGTCAACAGTGGGGACATGCATCTCCCCACTTCAAAGGTTCTCTTGCTTCACCTGGTTTTATCAGTTCAGAACATTTCCTTTTTCAATTAACATGAAATAACTTCAATTATTTATGTTGCCTTGATCAAATCAGGATAAGCAGCACTTCTGTGCTTTCATCATTTTTAAAAAATATTTGAAGCCAGTGCCCTCTTTTCTTCTAGTCTTTTGCAGAATACATAATGGGTTATTGTGAACTGTAGTCATCTTGCCTTGCTGTGGAACACTGAAACTTATTCCTTTTATGTAATGGGTTTTGGTATTTGTTATCCAATATCTCTTGGCTGTCATGGGAATGGGTTGTGCATACAGGATGAGCAAGAGTAAAAGCCAATCCACTAACTTTAAGCGTTTTTATTTTGCATAACCAGATTCAAAATAAAAGAAACTCAAATTCTACATCTCTTGTCTCAGAAAGCCCTGATGAGCAGGTAGAAGCCCAAGTTCCGATTTATAGCCCAGGACTTAGCCCAAGTCAGTTCTGCCAATAAGATGCTTTGTGAAGACTGTTTTTTCCACCCTCTGTCTCCAGGTTCTTAAGAACTGTCATGTGTGACTGCTCTCGCCGTTCCCATTTCTTCGTCATCCAGGCAGTCCTACTTCTGAGACTCAGGAAAATATTAAAGATACATATTCATGGACAGAGCAAATAGTGTTTGTTACTTCTTTTCTGCTTTTGTGTGAGACAAATGACAGGTATGATTTTTAAAAGTGTTTTCATAAGTGATTCTGGTGTTACAGGGGATTAACGACTTTTATAGCAAACATACAGGAATTTTAGTTACTTCTGATTTTGAATGACCATTTATCATAGCTAGCAACCTTGAATGGTCAGCTCTCTCAATCCATGGTTTCTGCATCCATGTAGTCAACCAAGTCTGAATCAAAAATACTTTCTAAAAAAAGAAAAAAAAAATTAACCTATACTGAACGTGTGCAACTTTTATATTATTTCCATCATTCTCTAATCAATGTAGCAAAATTGCTATGTAGAAAACATTTACCCTCAATTAGGTATTATAAATAATTGAGAAATAAATTATAGTATATGGGAACATGTGAGCAGGTTATATGTGAATAGCATGCCATTTCCTATACGGGGTTTAAGTATTTGAGGATTTTAGTTTCCAAGGGAAGGAGGATGGTCCTGAAACTTACCTCTCATTGATACTAACTGTATTGAGGGATCAAGAGAAATAAGTACCTCAACCTCTTGGAGATTGTGGTCTAATTTCCTGGTGACTCCTAAAGATTTAATTCTAACAAGCAACAGAATAAGGGACCGAGTCAAAGCACTCTTTAAACAGCAACCTACTAGATATCAGATCACCACAGAGAACAGCGAAGAAAGGCAAAGTGAGACCATACAGACACAGGCGTCCCAGAGGTTTTGGGAAGACATGACTAAGCCACGAGGGGCTTAAAAGTATTAATATATCTTTTGTGACTGAGTGCCTCAATTCTCATCTTCTCGTTTCCCGTTCATTCACTGGATGATTACTCCTATTCCTATGGCCTGACATACCGTCTACATTCTGCTGATTCCCAAATTTTCCCTGATCGTGACTCTAATTGTGCACTAGGCAACTCCGTGAGGATGTCAGATGCATCCACTAGTCCTCACAGAAATCTTAATGTGTGCATCAGCGCTGTACCCACCAACAGCCAGCCCCCTGTTCCCCTCTCAGTGAGTGCTACCACCACTCTTCTACTTGCTCAAGTCAAAAATAAGCTAGTTAGCTGCAAATTTTCCACTTCTCTTTCACCTACAATCTATAGTTAAAACAGTCTGCTTTACTGTGTGTGTGTCTTTCTTCTTATGCAACTACTTTGTAAGCTCAAGCATAGACTGACAAATGCCGTGGAAGGTCTCTTTCTGATACTCTCCCTCTCACCACCAACATAGTTATTGCTTCCCATAAAGGTAACACTTATTGTCTCTTATAGATGTGTTTGGATTCCTGTAATTTTAGAATATATCAAAAACTCCAAATTTCAGACCAACAAGGGTGAGTTAGCCTTTTTCTATCGCTTATGTCTCCTCTTTGCTTCTCCCGTACTCATTTTGCTCCAGAAAACATCAGTTTTTGTGTGTGTGTTTTGTTTCTCAAAAACGCCAAGGTTATCCAGGGTCAAGCATTTTCCCTTGCTCTCTCTTCCACCTATTACCTTTCATATATTTTCTTCCTTCCTTCCTTCCTTCCTTCCTTCCTTCCTTCCTTCCTTCCTTCCTTCCTTTTTCTTTCTTTTTTGTACTGGAAATTCAACTCAGCACCTTATGCTTGCCAGGCAGGCACTGTGCCATGGAGCTATATCCTGGCCCTCCATGTTGATGTTTTAATTTGATTGTAAGAACTGTCTAATTTCTTCCTTAACTTCATCTGTAACCCACTGATTATTCAAGAGTCCATTGTTCAATTTCCAAGGGTTTGCATAGCTTTGGTGGATTCTTTTGCTATTTATTTCCATGATCTGGTGAGATATATGGGATAATTTTGATTCTCCTGCATTAAGTATGCTTTATTGGCTAATATGTGTTCTATTTTGGAGAAAGGCCCATATGCTGCTAAGAAGAATGTTTATTCTGTTGTTAATGGGCACAATGCTCTATAAACATCTATTGAGTTTATTTGTTTAACAGACTGATTCTACTCCAATATTTCTTTGTAGATATTTTTTGGCTAGTTGATCTGTCCATTTGTGACAGTGAGGCACTGAGACCCCCCATTACAACTGTATTAGTGTTTATTTAATTATTCATTTCCTTTAGTATTTCTTTTATGAAGTTAGGTGTACAGGTATTTGATCTGTATATGTTTATAATTGTTATCTCTTCCTTCCCTTAACAATAAATAATGAACTTTGCCTCTTCTAAAAAGTCTTAGTTTGAAACCCACTTTGTCTGAAATTAGGATAGCTACTGCTTTTATTTATTTTATGAAAAAATGCAAAACAAAATTTCATAGCAAAATAATAGGATAAAAACAATAGTTAATACATTACACATTACCTTTAAAGTATTTGCTCATGGTACAAGATATAAGCATAAAAATTTTTCCAATCAATCTTAGCACAAATCTTCTTTTAATGAACTAAGAGACACTAATGGTATAACTGATTTGTACTTTTTTTCTTTACCTTACTGTCCTTTTCCCTTCCACCCATCCTAGTTCCTTTTTCCTTGATAACAATTTCTTTCCATTTCACAATATCTATTGTACACTTTAGACCTTATTTAATCTTTCAGTTTCTTAGACCATAGATACAATGTTTACACATGAGTCTTATTTATTTCATTTATAAGTATGATCTCGAGTTGCAGCCATTTACCTATAAAAGTCTCCAGTCTGTCCTTCTTTATGGTTGAGTAGCACTCCATTGTATAAAAATACCACATTTTTTTTTTATCCATTCCTTGGTTGATGAGCATTTTGGTTGTTTCCAAGATCTAGCTGTTGCAAATTGTACTGTTATAAACATGGGTAAGTTTTTAATTCTTCTGGGAAGATATCCTGAAAAGGAATAACTGGTTGGAATGAAACCTCTAATCCTAGTTTTTTAAGGAATCTTCACACTGATTTCCACAATGATTTCATCTGTTTACACTCCCACCAACAGTGAAGTGTTTCTTTTTCCTCACAGCCCTGCAGCATGTGTTACTGGTCGATTTCTTGATAATAGCCATTCTTTCTGTGGTGAGATGGAGTCTCACTGTTGCTTTAATTTTCATCTCTCAGATGACCAGTGATGCTGAACATTGTTTCATATATTTATTTGTCATTTGTATTTATTCATCTGAGAAGTATGTATTCATCTCAGATACTCATTTTTGACTGGGTATTTGAATTTGGGAGGTCCGATTTTTTTTCAGTTCTTTGTATGTTTGTGATAGAAGTCCTCTGTTTCAAGAACAACTGGCTAAAATTTTTCTCCAACTCTGTGGGTTGTCTTTTAACTTTGACTGCAAAAGCAAAAGCCTTTCAATAAGATGAGATTCAAGCTGTTCATTCTCTGAAGTGTTTTCCTTGCAGTCTGGGTTTTGTTCATGAACTCTCTTCCTACTCCTATGTCTTCAAGATTTCTATTTACTTTCTCTTCCACCAGATTTAGTGTTTCTGTTTTAAATTTCAGATGTTTGATCCACTTGGGCTTTAGTTTAATGCATGGTGTGGACATGGATCTAGTTTTAGTCTTCAGCATGTACAGTGCCACTGTTTTCCACACTATTTATTAAAGAGGCTATCTTTCTTCCAGTGAACATATTTGTCCTCTCTGTCAAAGGTAAGGTGGCTGAGTGTGTTTGTAGTTGTGTCTTCATCTTGTAATATGTTTCACTGATAATCAGGGGTTTTTTGGGCAAGTACCATGCTGATTTTATCACAGCAGCTTTGTAGTATAATTTTCGCTTAGGGATTGTGATGCTTCCTGCCTTGCCTTTGCTGCCCAGGATTTCCTTTCCTATTCTAGGTCTCTTCTGGGACCAGATGAATTTTAGGAATGTTTTCTCTAGTTCCGTGTGGTATGCTAATGGTGTTGTGATGCGGACTGCATTAACTCTGTATAACAATTTTTTTGTATATTCATGTTGCATGCAATACTGTTTTCTATCCTTTGATTCTGAATCGTAAATTTATTTTTTAATTAAATGTGTTTCTTGTATACCGAATATCAATGGGTTTTGTTCCTTGATACATTATGTGTCTTCCAGTTGGGGAAATTAGGTCAATTTAAAGCTATTCCTGAGAAGTGCTGACTTATTCTTGTCATTGCATTATTTTCCTATTAGTAGTTTGCTTATTTTCTTTTCATTTTTCTTGGTTGCTTATATTGCCAGGTTTGTTCATTCTTTTTGATATTGTGGCACTGTAGGATATCTTCGTAGGAGACTCTTGTGAAGTTTTGGCAGTGCTTGTTTGGTGGTCATATATTTCTTTGTGCTTCCTGTGATGGAAATGCCTTCTTTCTTTATCAATTTTAAAGGAAAGTTTTGAAAGATGCAAGGATAAGATGCAGCATTTGTTCTGAACCTGGAGAAAGTGGAGAAACAGCTTGTCTATGCTGCATCTCATTGACAGAAATGACTAGGGCTAAATCCTGGTCTATAAATTGGAATCTGAGTTTATACTGGCTCTTTATGGGGCAAAAGCTGTGGAATTTGAATTGTTTTCTTTTGGAACTGTTTATCTAAAAAAGCATTCTAATGTGAGAGGATTGGCTTGTCCAAATCACACCAAGGGTACAGGTAACTGTTCTGTTTCCAGAACACAATGAGAAAATATGGGACATGTGTTTGTCCCTGAATGGACAGAAGCCAAAGAATTATTTTAAATGTCCAAGAGAAATTTTATGCATTTCATCCTCAATTATATCAATTTGGCAAATGTGTTAGAGGAAGTATGTCCAGAATTGAATTAAAACAAGAGCAGGTAGGAAGAAAGTTGCTGAAGAACAGAGCCAGAAATGACGCTTTAGGTATTATGTAAAAAGTAATAAAAAATTTTACTGAAATCCTGTACTATGGTTATTAGTGAGGAAGTCATTAGTGATGACCAAACAGATTCAACAGAATGTATAAAGTTAAATTATATGAGATTTGTTTGATTTGATTTTGGCAATGAGTAAGATGAAAAACTGAAAAATTGTTAACAGGGCTAGTTGAGAAATTGGGGTGAATAATGATGCCATTCAGTCACACAACAAGAAATACCACACTTGGGCATGTGACTAGTTGAATTTTAAATAGGCACTTGTAATATTTCTTTGATACAAGAAATAACAGTAAGATTCACAAATGGAATCATATCAAATTAAAAATCTGTACAACAAAGGAAACAATCAGTAGAGTGAAGAGACAATCTACAGAATGGGTGAGATCTTTGGCCAACTATTCCTCAGACAGAAGACTAATATCTAGAACATGTAAAGAACTCAAAGAATAACACTTTCCACAAATAAAAGGCCCAATCAAAAAACAGGCAAGTAAAATGAATGGACACTTCTTGGAGGAAATAGAAATGCCAGAACACATAAAAATCTATTCAACATTTCTGGCCATCAGAGAAATGCAAATTAAAACAATGCTAAGATTTCGTCTTACACCAGAAAGAATGACTGTCAACAAGAAATCAAATGCTGGGATGGCTGCAATGTCAAAGGAGTCCACCTACATTTTTGGTGTGAATGTAAACTTGTATAACCATTACGGAAATCAGTATGGAGATTTCTAAAAGAACTAAACTTAGAAATCCCATTTGACCCAGCTCTTCTTCTAAGTATCTTCCCCAAAGGCATCCTACTACTGTGATATGTGCAGACCAATGCTTATAGGAGCACAATTCATAAGAGCTAAATCTTGGAAGAAGCCGATATGTGCACCAGCAGATGAATGAAGAAAATGTAGTATCTGTACACAATAGAATACTACTTAGCTATAGTAAAGGATGAATTCCAGATATTTGTAGGAAAATAGGTATACCTGGAGTATACAATATTAACTAAAGTAAATTAGACATAGAAGCTTAATTCTGGTGTGGTAACTTGAGTAAAGCTAAGCGCAAGCACAGAGCAAAGTAAAGGATTCACAGAAATAGGGAGACAGATCTTTCATAAGTGGGAAAATTGGCACCAGAGACCAAGGACAAGGAGTTGCAGAAATGAAGGGGGAGTAAAAAGATTTATGGGATGTTATGTGCACATAGCAAATTCCCACAAGGAATGTGAGCATTATACATCATAAATATGAACTAAAAACAATAGCAGTAATAATGAAAACTGGGAAAGAGGATTTATATACAGTGGCGGGTGGGGAGTGGAAGGGGATTACGAACAGATCGAGATGTTCTGTGTACATATCCCTACGCCCTCAAATGAATATGAACTTCATGTACTGCAAATATGTACGGTAAAAAACAAACAAGAACAAGTGAACCAAGAAAGAGTGTTGAAATCTGTCTAGTTAGAAATGTTTAATAGCAGTTTGCATATACGAATGTGAAGTTCAGAAAAGCAGTTATGACCAGAAATACACACTGAGGGTCATAAACCATGTAGGTGTTAGTTTGGAATCAAAAGAATGGATGAAATCCTTGGAAAGCAAAGAGTGAAATTATCTGTACACTGAGTGTTAAACCTTTGGGATAATAACATTTAAACTTGGACAGGAAATTAAGTGCCAATGGAAAAGGGACTGGTCAAGATTGCTAAGGGTATCAGAGTTAAGTTGTATAAAATGTTCACTGCTTTAGCTAGTTAGTCACTGAAATTCTCGCCACAAAGCAGATCTGTGGAGCGGATGAACAAGAAGGTAACTGCTGTAGGTTGCAAAGTAAAAGAGAAGTGAACAAACTCACCCAGCAGATAGAATATATTGTTCATAGAAGAGTGGCTCCCCAGACTATATGGAAAATAGTACAAACAGGCTTTGCACAGAATAGGGTAGAGAAAGGGCCTTCTGGAGAGCACTGGCCTTTATGCTGCTGGTGGTTTCCAGTGCCCATGGCTGGCAACACGGGTGGTATCTCTCAGCAGAGCACTCACTGCCCAGCGTCTGCCTGGGGGATGCTGCTCTCACCTGACTGCCCTACCAGTGATCTGAGCACAGTCTTGGCTGCATACTCGACTCTAATTCTCCATCTACTTATTTCTCTATTAAAAAACTGATAGCTTGGTCACCATTTCCCAGATCAGTGAAAGCTTAACAAGGGATTAGTTTAGGATTTAGGAAAACCAACTTAAATTCTGAACTTCAAGTCATGCAAGAAGACGTGTATGCTCTCAACGTGTCTTCATCCGGGGTCCAGGTTCCTCTACGTTTGGCATTTCCATCTTAACACATGGCTTTGAGGTTGCTGCGGTAGGGAAAACTTGGAGGGTCACACATTGCATCTTAAATGCTCTGGCTGATAAATAATATATGTCATTTCTACTCATGTTTTATTGAATAAAACTCATCATCAGGCCCTTGATAACTGGGAAGTGAACTTGAAAATATGGGGGCTCTTGTGATGCAATCACTAATACTGTTGTCCCTTCCATACCGTTTTAGGGTATGAGTTAAGATTTTACATGCTCAGAGACTATAAATCATTCATTTGCTCTTATAGGAAACATACTATGTGCCTAACTCTGTGTTGGATACTGAAGATAAAAATGATAGGGGGCTATGTTAAGATGTTTAAGGTCTAACACATGATAGAAAGTGCATAGGGACAAAGATCTGAGTTTACTTATTTATTTGGTTATTTATATATTTATTTTACAATGGAGGGAGTAGAAAAACAACAGCTGTTTTATAATTGCCTAATTATTCTTCTTTAGATGTTTGCTTAAATATTTCCTTCTCCACAAAGGAGTCCTTGATCATTGTCTTCAATATTGCACAACAATCAAGCCCTCCTTTTCTTTGTTCCAATTAATTTTACTGCAAATTGCTTATTAATATATATGCTACTTGTCTACTGTCTCATTTTCCACAGTGCTTTGTATGCTGAAGGAGGGCAAGACATTTTGTTGTTTAACTCACTGTTGTTGACAGTCTGCACAATAATACCTGACATATTGTAGCTTTAATAAGTATGCATTAAATTATAAAATGAAGGAAATTATCAAAATACAGAAGAGAACTGATAAACTGTGTAATTTAGGGGACAGCATTACTTTTAAAGGCATGAGTGGTGGTCAGGGGAGTTGATGAATAAACTGAATATTAGACTTGCAAATGTCCTCAGATGCTTTCTGGGAAGAAAGAGTATATCAAAGCACCATGTTGCCATCAAAGTAAGTGAGTGGTTCGCTGAGAGTGGGGAAGATGAATCTGAGCAGAGGATAGTTATGCTATGCCCTTCATGACCACCTAATATGATCATAGCCTCTGGAGTGTTACATGAAGTTATGTCCTTAAAATCACTCAGAAGGTTCAACAGACTCCCCAAGATCCCAAGATGATGGTGTTTTTGAAATGATGTACAACCTTCTGTGTTGCAATACAAAAGCTGGGCATACTCAGCAGGGGACCAGTAAGCTCAGGGCTGAGGGAAGGGTTAGGAAGGTGCTTTTGTTCCTACTGGTATTTTGTTTGTTGTTTGGTTGGTTGGTTTTGAGAAACCTCAGTCAGCCTGGTAAAGTAGAAAAACAACTTACTAAAAACTTAGGTGGAAACCTAACATCCCTCAAAAGCTACTACGAATATCATCTCCTTTCCCCACCATTTTACTCACTGTTTCAAAGGTATGTGTAGCATCCTCAAGATAATTTTACTCAGGGCTTAGCTGAATTTGCCAAAAACTAATTAATGGAAGGTTCAATGTGAACAGCCAATGATTTCTTGAAAATTATAAATATGCCAACGGCGATGTGTAACAGGAATGTACAGCAGTGCTACCAGCTCTGAGCAAATCACCCTGTTTTTTGCAATCAGATCATAGTAGCCCCTCAGAAAGTGTCCACTGGCTGAAATTTTCAATAAATATATATATAGGCAAAAAATCACTGTTATTGTTTTCTTTGAAAGTAATCTGAAATCAGAAGCCTGAATCATAGCATTCCATGTGATGGTAACATGCACTGAAGACCACCAACTGATTTTTATTTTTTGATTTAGATTTATTGTTCAGAGACAGTTGATATGGATTAACTTGTTTCATTTTTACACTAGAACTTGACACCCTTTGTGCAAGACATAGAAGCTAATTGGAAGCTAACTCATTTTAATGACAACTTTGGTGCACTTGAGGGGCACATTTTCATAAATTGCCACATTTTTGATAGATTTGACCATGACTGGTTTACTTATAGTTTGTTATTACGCTGCAGCAGGATTCACTGCTTCTGCACTGTGTGGCTGCTGGGACAAAAGCTCATGCTCTCTCACATCTTAACAACAGTGATAATAACAATGTATATGCAGAGTGTTTCCACAGCACAGCAAAGAGAGGAGAAGCCCAAGAGAGCCCACAGAACCATCAGAGCATTTACTGTGAAACTAGAACAAAGTGCTATAATTTCAAAGATGTTGTTAAAGATGTCTTGCCTTACAGAGAAGCACTGAAGAACAAATCTATTAGACATGAACTTTTGTCAGATCTAGGAGGGAGCATCTCTCTAACAGAGGTCAGTAATGTTGTTTTCAGTCTGCTTTATGCCTAAAAGCAGTTACAACAGCTTTGCTAAATCCCAAAGAACTACGTTCCCAGTGGGTACATGGATTCTAATTCTGAGAGCACACAACTACTTTCATTTCTAATTCCAGCATGGATTAGATGCTGCAAAGAATCCCTATCACTTTAAGGGCCTCCATTCTGTCATCTGTACATTTATGAAACATGAAATTTGGGTTCCCAATTAAATTCCTGTTAAGTTCTGAAGTCCCAACGGCATGTCTGAGGAAGGAAAGATGAAAGATGTAGGGAAATTCTGATGTGCTAAGGTCCTTGGGACTCTAGGAATTTCTCAGTGCTAATCATGCAGGACACACTAACTTCAGGAGAGAAGGTGATAGAATTGCTGAACAGCTCCTTGGTCCAGATTCCCCAGGGAAAGAAACCCAGAAATGGCAATCTTCTGTTTACTGAAGTTTGTCATTCCACTCTTCCTATCAATAAGCAAATTACTATGATAATAAATAGCATTTACAGCATTAAAGTTTACTCTGTAAAGCTTCAAAAAACAGTTACTATGGTTAGAAACTGTAACTAAACATTGCATTGTCCATCTGCCTGCTTTCTTAGGAAAGGGCAGAGGACAGGGTTTAATCTTTCTGAGTAGTCAGGGCTCCTTGTTATGAGCACCCACTGGTGTGCTGTGGTGGTGACAGGCAGGCACTACCATTCAGAGTGCATCAAAGAAGAGATCCCAGACTTCTCTACTCCTCACCACCATTTCTACAAATTCCAGTTAGGTATGCTCTGTGCATGCCATCAAGGAAGGATTCCACATTTTTCTTAGACTTTCCAAAAGGTTCATGTCAAAGTTTACAGAAATCACTGAGCTGTACCAAGTGACACGGGTAGCTGTGATGGTCTGAGTGAAAACATGTGCTAGGAAGCTTATATCATCTTTATCATCCTACACATTTCCAGGCAGGAAATTCTTGGACAGATTGTATTTCACAAACATATTGACTTAGGACTACAGGAGCAATTATCATCTTTGCCAATTTAAAGAAATATTCAGCTAAGCAAACTGAATTGTGTGTGGGTTAATTGACTAGTTAAAATCCACACGTCCACTTTCCATGATCTTATGCCTCTCTGAGTTCCCTTGAGAATTTTCGGGCCGCAAATTTTCTGCCTGGAGTGTCACTGTTCTCCTTGAAACTTGGCTTGGCTATCATTCCAATTAACCTAAACTGCAATAAACTTCCTTGAGTAGAGGCCCAATGTCATATCTGAACCTGACATTTGAGGATTCATTGTTTTATTCAATTACAGTGTAACTGGAAAGAATAATATTAATTAGCAACATAAAATGCAAAAGTAATTAATAAGTATGAACACATGTCAGCCCCCTGAAAGGACAGTCTCCACCCTTAGTCATTCATGCTCCCCACCAGACCCTCAATCCTGGTGATTATATTCCTCTAAATTCCAAGACTGCAAACACAACATTTACTTACAGTATGATTTATTACTGTAAGTCCAACTCCACTGTGCCCGTCTGGTTCCTTATTAATAAGGTATCTATGAGGTTGCCATCAGATGTCAACAAGATATAAGGTTCCAGAGTGCTGCCCAAAAAAAAAAAAAAAAAAAAACCACCAAAAACCAAATAACAGCAACAGCAACAACAACAACAACATCTTGGGTGTTGAGGGAGAAGCAATTTTGAAAAAAATTTGAACCTAAGATTTTTAGGAAAATGAAATAAAAATTACATTGACAGTTTAGGGTGTTAAGTGTGACTTTTTAAAAGCTTTTAAAATCCCGATAAAATATTTTGTGACCATATCTGAATACTGCTTTTAATAAGCAGCTGTGTGTTTTCTAGTAGAATTCTAATTTTTTCTCATTACTGTGTTTTTTTCTCATCCCTCAAACTGGGAGACGTCGAACGTGTGGAGATTGGCTATTTGCCAGGAGTCTAGGAATGATATATAACTGGGAGGACCCCAGTCACACCATGCCTTAAACAAGGGGTTGGTATTGCAAGGGAGAACTTGGGTGTTGCCCATTAATGTACAGGTAGATTTTAAGAAGTACACTTAGTTGAAAAATATCTTGAATAATCGAGACGTTATTATAGACCCAATATTTTCATTTTAATGAAGATAAAAAGTATTTACTTCTAGAGCTCACTGTTCATAAGCTTACAATCTACTTGGAAAAAATCAAACAGAAATATTTACACTCATCACTGAGTAGGATCTTGTACTAAGTATGAAGGGTCCTCAGGGAAGTTTTGCTGGAGGAGATGGTGATTAAAATCCACTGAGGTTGAGTAATAGCATAGAAGGGAGGCACAGAGTCGAGCCCAGGTGGCAAAGCAACAAACATGGAGGTAAGGATCTCAAGGAAGAGGAAGCAGACAGAAATTTAAGGATAAAATGTCACCAATAGAAAAGAAACATTTCTGAGTTACTTAAAGTCTTGAGCTTAGATGGAGATAAGGGTCTGTGATAGTCTGCTCCATAACTGGCACAAACTGGAAGCTAAAGTCCACATGATGACCAGACAAGTGAGTGAATGCTTGGACAGAAATTGAGCTGGACTTTTTCAAAACTGGTTTGATTGACCTCTACCTTTCTTTATAGCTTTATTACTATATATGCTTAATCTTAGGTTCACTGATTCAAGATAGAGAATTATTCCCTAAATCTGTCAGATCTGACATCAAATATTCTAGGTTTTCTGCTTATCAGGTGACTAACCTTGAACAATTCATTAAAAAAAAAATAACCTAACCATTATTTTTAAGCATTATCATATAAAGACAAATTTTATTAATCTTATTTATTTTGAATTCTAAACAAGAGAAAATTGATAGTTATTCTAATTCTTGATAAATTATAATTTAATATTGAATTTAGACATACCAAGAAAATTTTATTAGGAACAATGTTCACAAATGACTTTTGTGGATAGATGTAGATTATTTTGAACTATATGGATTCCTTTTTGTGTGTGTGTCTTTTTGAGACAGGGTCTCACTAGGCAGTTTGGGCTGGCCTTGAGCTCACCTTGTAGCCTAGGCTGGTCTTGAATTTACAATAATCCTCCTGTCTCAGCCTCCCGAGTGCTGGGATTACAGGTGTGTGCCAGCACACCCCTCCTTATACAGATTCCTGTCTGTGTGAATAGTTGGTAGAGGATTCTGATAGGCACCAAAAGATACATAGGAAGTTCTGAATTCTTAAGCCCCTGAGATACCAGTGCTGATGCTAAGGTTTTCATCATCATTTGCAAATACATGGAACAAAAGGGAAGATCATCTAAGCGTCCTGTCTTGATAATTTCCCTTTCATCTTACATTTCCTTTAGAAAACTTGAAGCATAGTATCATGTCCTGTGGCATTTATCATGGGCTTTCCCATTGGAAATGCCATGCAACATGAGAGCTCCTGCCTCAATCTGGCATCTACTTCTACTGGTATGACCTTGACAAATACTTTGGAATTCTTAGCATAATGTAATCTAAGAATGTTCTAGATTCACTGGACAATACATTGTTTCTAGAATTCCTCCAGTGTATTACTTTGTGGTACAGCCAGTTGTGTCCAAGTCCCCATTCTGAACTGGCTTGGTAACCCCTGAAAGTAAGTTTTTATTATTTATCTTAGAGACATTGTATCATAGAAGTAATGGCTTGTATGAACAAGCCCTCCCTTCCTTTATAATCCTTTCAATGTTCAATCAATTTTTGCCCATCCATGGGACTGTTTTATTGTTGAATTATTTAATATGTTGAGCTGTAATTCCACAATAAAATGAAGGACATCAGGACCTCTACAGAACTTTTATGTGAGATTTATTCTACTGACACATTTCAGTGACAATTCTCTGTGTAATGTTAAGTGTCTGATGACTACATAAAGTTATACTACAGCCTCATGAAGAGGAAGTTGGTGAGAAGACAGGGAGAAGAACAGAGGTACTAATGAACACTGGTTGCAGAAACCCACTATCAGGAACCAATGAAGAACAAATTGAGGCAGATGAGAATTCTACCACTGAACCATCAATGCTTGAAGAACAAACTGAGGAAGGGAAGAATTTCCTGAAAGCTGGGAACTGGGCCTCATTCTCCTATGCTCAGAATCGCTTCTTTCTCTTTCATCTATCATCTGTCTACCGATCATCTATCAATGATCTAACATCTATCAATGCTATCTGCCATCTACCTATCTATTTACCTATCTTTCTATCTATCTACCTATCGGCAAATGGGCAAATTGTGCAGCTCCAGTCTAAGTATGAAGGCTCAAGAGCCAGATCAGATGGTTTAGTTTCTGCCTTCAGGGCAGCCAGTTAAAGATCCAGAAAGAGCTGATGCGTCAAGGTAGGCAGGAGCTAATGTACCAGGCCAAGCAATGAGGCGGAAGATATTCCCTCCCACATGCAGGAGCATCCACATCTGGGTTCAGTTCAAGCCCCACTGACCAGAGAGGGCCCAGGTGCATTATGGAGGACAGTCTGCTTCATTTGGTCACTCCAGAGCACCTTCATCTACACACCCAGAACAACAGCTGACCCAGTGGCTGTACAACCTGTGACCTGGTCAAGAGGACACCTAAAATGAACCATCAGGCTTATAAAGTGTAAGGAACACCGACATTCTGTAGTGGGAGTCACCAATGCTGCAGACGTACGGGATGAGTAAATTTCACTCCTCACCATGCATTTAATGCCAAGACCTTGAGTGACAGTTCTTGGGTTCACCTTTGAAAGACCTGTTCCCTAAAGCTCGCCTTTTATTCTACCTATTCCTTCACAAATGGTTCCTGGATATGGAGCTTTAGTCTAAAACACTCAATTTTCTCATCTGTGTCTTATTAATCTTTTGCTGGCCACTCAGTGCCTATTGTGAGGCCCCAGTGGAGATGACAAAACCAGTCCCAGCAGCAGCTCATTAAAGGCCAAAGAGAAATGTCCGCGCAGCGTACCGCGAGCTGAGTCTTGAGGCTGTCATCCATCAGGCGCCGCGTCTCACCTCTGCTGCTGCGCGGACCTGGCTTCCGCTGGAGGCAGAGAGAGAATGAAAGGAGGCTGCAGATCCGTGTCTGAGCACAGCGCCCGCATCCTGGCTCCTTCGCCAAAGCTCTTTCATTCACTATTAGCAAAATAAAAGATGAAAGAATAGCTCGCTGAACCTGCTTGAAACCTTTCCTCCAGAGACGCGGGAGGCGAGCACAGATGGTAGAGAGGCAAAATGTGGTTGAACAAGCTAAAAATCTGATCTTCATGTTGCTGTCTAGTTGACTTGACTGATTTCTGAATTTGCCAAATTACCACCTGAGTATCACAGATGCTCCATCCTCCCACGTGAAGGTTTTTTCTCTTTAATATATGATTGGTTCTGTTTTATTTTATTTTATTTTATTTATTTATTTTTTTTTTTGCGGTACTGGGGATCAAACTCAGGACCCTGCGCTTGCTAGGCAAGCGCTTATTCCACTGAGCTATATCCCCAGCCCCCTATTCTGTTTTATTTTAAAGAGAATTAAAAAAAACAATAAAGTGATACAGAATTTTAAAACAAGATATTGGAAATTAACAGTGGTTATTATCTTATATATTGTTATCAGCAAAATAGTTGCTCAGATTACCAAATACAGGCATGCAAATTTGATCAAACACTAACTGTTGCTTTCAATGAACTAATAGAAGATAATGGTACAATTATCTTAGCTATCTTACATGTGTGTGTGTGTGTTATCTTTTTTCCTCTTCCTTCTTGTCTCCTTTCCCCATCCCAACTTCTCTGTCCTTTGGAGTACTTTCTTAAATAAGATCCAAAAGGTGCAATAGATATTGTGAAAGGGAAAAAAATTGCTCAAAAGTTTTTAAAATGCACTCTTTCACACCACGTGACCCAAGACCTTGCCCAACACTGCAGTGATGTAATAGCATATCTGCTAAGAAGCAGGCAGTAGAAGGAATGATTTTAACGACTCCTACTTAGTTCTAATCAATTTCTGAAAATTTACTATGTATTTAAAAATGTACATTAACTTTGTTCCCATGTGAATCACTCCCATCCCACTCTCCAGTGTGAGCCCCGCCAGTGTCGGAACACCTTCTCTCTCCGCTGTATTGATATTATCAGACCTATAACAGCACATGACACGAAGTAGATTGTCAAGAAATAATATTTTCAATTTATTGAAATCACACAAAGAGTGAGAAAATATTTATTAGTATGTGAAACTAGGGAAAAATAAAATGCAAATAAGCGTAGCTTGAGAAAGAAATGGACCAATTGACCTCAGAGTGTCTATGAGCAAGGAAAGAGATTTTCCTGGGGGTAGAGGAGCTGGATCACAATGTTTTTCCATTTGTCCTCTCAGGATTTAAGCAGTAGGGTTAGAGGCCAAGTTGGAGCTATAACACAGCGATGGGACAATTTACAGAAACTAATTGGATCCATGACTATCCTCACTCACGTGTAACTTTCTGCAGGCATGATGTAAAGTGAATAGTGATGCCTTTTGATGATAAGATTCACCAGTACAAAGGGGGAAAAGCAGGAGAACATCTCATCAACTGAGGGAATTGCTCCCAGGTTCCTCCCCTCATAGAGCTGGGACAGTAATGTATCAAAGGCATACAATCTTGGTAATCCTACATTTAATTTTAGGACAACATCACATAACATACATTAAGCAAATAAAATAGAGAGGGAAAATTGAAGCCGTGTGGGAAACATGAGTGAGCAGGGAAGAAAGGCCTGAGAAGTATAGGAGTTCAAGACCAAGGGCCTAAGCGAGTAGGATTTTGTCTTGAAGGAGAAAGCATACCTTGACTCATTTTTGGAGAAAGAATAAAGATAGTTACAAAGGCATGCCAGGTTATATCTTGGTGGGAGAAAGGAACTATTCAGAGATATTGTTGATAAAACCTTCACTGGTCTTCAAGAAATACAAGGCAAATCCTTCTGAGGAGAATAAAAGGGTATATTGGGGGTCCAGACTTAAAATATATAAGCTTTAAAACAGCAATAGAGAAGAATCAGAGCAGTCCTACATAGGAAAAGTGGTCTTGAGGCTCTAGCAAAAGTCAGTGGACCCCACAGGCATAGTGGTATTTGAATCAAAAATCCTCAGCTAACCAAGTACACAAATAGAAAATCCACACAGGAAGTGGTGTCACCCATCTAAATGGATCTGCAAGGACTTCCTACCAGCAAGCTAAAGGGTCGTTCTAGGGAAGGAGTATTTCAGATGTGTCCCTCAGTTCAGGAGATGGCACAACCATTTCCTCAGCACTTTCCATGTCAGAGCTGTCATAGGCAGTGACTTCTTCCAAACCCAGTCAGCCCTCAGAATCTCTTGACACCTCACTCTATAGTTAATCCATGCCAACTCTTTTCTGCATACGAATGCTCTGACCACCCTCCTCAACCAGACCTCCTTCTCAGTGCTGCAGCCCTTGCTCAGATGTATTGTGAATCATTTTTTAAAAAATAAACTGAAATAATTCCTATGTTACAAATAACATTACAGTGACTGATACATGCAACTGCTGCAGCACACCTTCAGCGGTGTCAGATCCTCTGCCCCGTCTCCTAAAGACCATCACATCTCACACCCACTGTCTGCCTTCACTAAACACTCGCAGGAAAGTCTACTTATGCAGTGTGAATCATTCTTTCTTTTGCAAAATTTTATAGCATTTCCATATTTTTAAACTTACTTTATTTTAATTATGTTTGTAAATAATTTCAACATTAGATTGTGATCTATTAGTAGACCACATTAATAACAGTGACTTTGAGACACGTTTTTATTTTTCTGTGGCCAGGACCCGAGTATCATGAGACACACAGGAGTGACCTCCAGAACACAAAGAGCGGTGGACCTCGAGGTTAGGGACAATATAGAACTGAACAGGGAAAGGCCACAGGAGCACACGTAGGAGAGAAAGAGGAGATTCAAAGATGTGACTGTCAGTTTGGAAAATCATGACCCCTGCCTTTGTAGAGAAGCTCAGAAAATGGGGATGAATGTGTATGAAAATGTCATATGAATCAGCTTGTGGAAAACTTTAAAACTAGATAATGGGGATTAGCTGAGATGCGGAAAAATTAAATTCACTTCCATGGTTAAAATGGTTTTTATTCATTTTTCTTAAAACAATATTGGCTTAGGAGAAATTATTTGATATCATCACTTTACAAGGCTTACCATTTTATCCTTTCCTGTGACCATGTATAAAATAAAACAAAGACACAATATTTTCTTCATTTGCTCAATTGAACTCTAAAGGAATTAATTTTTTAAACTTCAAGAAAATCTGTAACAAATACTCCCATGCTTAAGCAAGGTATTTCCAAATAATAGACAAAAAGGAGTGTTGTTCTCTGTGATTCTAGTCCTTGGAAGTATAAGAACATAAGAATCTGTGCTGTTAGAAGTCAGGCCTGTGGTTATCCTTGGATGCAGGGGTGGGGGCGGGGGGATGGAAAGGGTTAAAGAGGAGCAACTGAGTTTTGGAATATTTTGCTGGTTCTGTAAGAGGGTGCAGTTTGTGAGTGTTCCTCGCCTTGTACCTTCTTCAGAATATACATTACTTTATTACAAACATTTAAAAACAATATCTGTAAGAGTGAGAGAAGATATTTATAAAAAACGTATAAAATATAAATATAAACATTCAGGGCTACCTATGAAGAGAGCTCCAAGAAATTCACACGTAAAAGACAACCCAGGAGAAAAATGGACAAAAACATTAATAGGGAATTACAGAAAGCACATATGTTTAATAAATAAGGTTATAGTGACCCTTGGTCTGGAAATGGCAAGTTCACATAATTACTAGGTATTATTTTTGTTCCAACAGAGAAGCCATTGTTGAGATAGATAATCACATATGCTCAGCTTTTATTGAGTACATAGTATAGGACAACATTTTTTCACATGCCTGGTTTCCTAAAATCCTCACTTAATTGGTAATACCATTTCTTCTCCATTTTACAGAAATATTGGCAATTATCTCACATAGTAAGTGGTAAGCCTATGCTCCAAATCAGGTACCCTGACTTCCAGAGTAGTTATTTTAGTGTTGTTTCTATTACAATTCTACATGCTAGTAGTGAATATCCTTTCTCTTCCCAGTCATTGATCCCATATCACCAGAAAAGGATGGAAATATAAAAATGTGTGTTCTAGTCAGATATGATGACACACACCTGAAATTCCAGCCTCTCTGCAAGTTAAGGTAGGGACCTTCAAATGCCAGCCTTGGCAAGTTATTGAGACCCTATCTCCAAATATATACATATATATATATATATATATATATATATATATATATATATATATTTGGTGCTGGGGATATAGCTCAAAGGTAGAGGGTCTAATTTACATGAGGTCCTGGTGCAGTTTCCAGAACTGACGCATACATATATATGTTCTATTATGCTGAATATTTGCTACTTTAATATATTTCCTTACAGAGAACTGAACATAAATATCTTAAAGTTAACTCACTGGTAATCCTCCCATCCTAATTTTTAAAGTGCCAGCCCACTGAAACTGAAAATTAAGCACATAGCTGTCCATAGTCAAATGACATCCAGTTCTTGCAGTTGTGCAGTGCAGGTGAGGAAATGTAAGGATGAGGTTGAAGAAGGAATATTAGTGCCCACTACCAAGAGTGTGGGGATATAACAAAAATGTGGTCAAATTATGCATTTCAAGAGAATACAAAAATAGAAAGTAGAGAAGGTAAAAACAACAGAAACTTTAACCTTGTGGGCTAAATACTGACATTTAAAAAACAAAGTCACTCATGTAAAGTTACAGTTACCCTTAGATATCTACTAGAAGAAAGGCTTCAACCCTTCCAAATTATCAGAACTCATGTAAGTGTGGAAAACAAGGTGAAGAAAATCACCACACTGAGAGAGTTAAACAGGTGTATGAAAACACCATAAAAATTAAGGCCAAATATTTCTATGTATGTATGTGTAGATTGGCTAAGGCCACCAACTGCAAGAAGCCCTGTCCAATGGGCTATAAATCAAAATCACCTCTGGTAGGTCAAGGGCCCTTTGCCAATTCACCATATCTGAAAACTTTCACAAAAGTTTAGAGTAGTTTGTTTTTAGTTTGTGAAAGTTTTCAGCTACGGCGGGTTGGTAAAATGTCCTCGCCCAGAGAAGGAGACACACCAGACAAGGATTTGAAGTGAGGCAGGAGGGATGCATGATACTCCTCTTCCTCTCCCTTCTGAAACACATTCAGAGTTTTTGCAAGAATACATTTGAGGTACAATATAGAGCCTAATTTGGTGAGATTATATTGTGGCCATGGCTTGTTTTTCTCCTTAGTACCTAAATTTAATTTATCAGGCATCTGGAGAATCCTGGACCTTGTAAGAACCATGACCTTTGCATCTACCACATAATAAACAGAAGTCAAAGTATCCTTTATGCCAGCCAATGTGTAGCTTGGGGCAGTGTGAGAAATGGAGTAAGGTTTAAGAGACAGGAAATAAAAGACATGGGAAAATGTGCTATGCCCACTGCCAAGTAGGAAGTGTGACCACTGAAGTCTTTTGAACAAGTTTTTCAGTGGGTGACACAATTATTTATTGATAAAGAGCATCAGAAAAGGGGCAAACATATTTTAGAGAAGGACTTTAAATCTTGTTTTATACATAATATATCCGCAATTCCTACGTGATCATCGGGTACATAAGTTTACAACTAAAAACAGAGCATTTGATCTCTCCCACTCTGTCCTTTCACTCTGTGGGTTTTTTTTTTTATTAATCATTTACTATGCATAAGACTAAAACGTCACTTCTCCCTACGTTATTTCTTTGCAGTGTAGTATTTATCAATTCTTTCTATCTTTCCTGCTTTTCATGGCCTTCTCATTCTTATCTACTTCTAGGTTGGATACATTTCCAGTCTTCTCTGCATCCAAAAGAGAATATTTTATGATTTTGGCTTTATTTTATGACCCAGTGTTTTTATTACGTCACATTCTTTGTTTAATTTTTCTTTCTTTTTTCTGTGCTTCTTTTCCAAGGCTGTCTCACAAGTGGAATAGTTCCTGAGCTACCCTTATATGGCACTATCTTAGAACTCCCGAACACAACCCAAACCTTATCCTTTTATATTTTTGTCACGTATTATTTTCCTCTGAACTTGTAGATATTAGCCCTTTTGTCAAAACCTAATACTGTTGTTGAGAATTAGGAAGTTATCCTGATTATTTTTATTTTTACTTAGAGAGAGACTTGTTTTTTCTACTTTGATCACCCCCCAAAAATTCCAGTCATGGAATTCAATAAGTTAACGGCCGTCTCTCTGGTGTATAAATTTCTTCTACAACGGATATACTTCCTTTTATTTGTTAAAGTCAGACTAAGCTACAGTTATCACCAAAACTCAAAAACCATACTTTATTATAAGATTATAATTTATTTTCCTCCCATGTTCAAGGAATCTATAAGCAGCCATTATGCCAATATTCCAGACAACACACAGAGAAATGCAGAAAAATGAGCAAACTGAGCTCCTAGAAGGTACTTCCGGAAATTTATAAACACTTTTCTCAGTTACAGCTCATTGGCTAAAACTTAGTCATGTGGTCACAGATGACTGGCCACAGCAGCTAGGAAACACTGCCTTCGTTACAAAAGACTTCTTTAAATCCTTTGTCTGTTTTTCTGTGCTTGAATTGAATTTTCTTTAGCACTTTTTCATCACATGCTTGCTTACTTCACAGAGCTGCCCTCTGAGGATAATCCACTTCCTGTCTTTTCGATATGCTAAAGGACCTGGATAGAATTAAATGGAAAAACATGGGAGAAAGATTGTCACTGAGCAGATGCATAGCCTATCTTGGCAGCTTTGGACCTTGGGCTGTCTTTTGAGGTCATTAAGCCTACTCAGGAATTCATCCTATTCCCATTTGGCAATACCTTTGGGTCTTAATATAAATAAGACCCACAGTCTCTATCAAAGAAAACCAGTTATCCACTTTTCTTTGTTCTCACATTAACACTCTAACAGTCATTTCTACTGTGCTACTGCAAAGTAGAAGAAGAGAAATATATGAAATCCTGTGGAGAAAGACCATCTTTCCCATTTTTAATAATTCACCCTAAGAGCTAGGGAAACTTCCTGAAGGCTCTCAAGAAATGTGCAGAATCTACGTGAAAAAACAGAGCAACCTTAGAGATCCTTAAGGGAAAGACTTGAATAAAGAGTAGAAATATAGCATTAATAATTAACATTGTAAAATTTGTTTCAGAAAGGCAGTATGAAGAAAAGAGAGACAGAAAGAAAATGTCTCTAAGTTTTAATTTTAGATACAATGCAATCCAATTTTCCCCAAACATTTTTTCTTAATAAAAATAAACAAATATCTAATTTTATGAATGGTTTATATGGAATAACTAATCTCTAAGGATTGTGAATTACTTTTCATATTAAGTAGAGATAATTTTATATTTATATTTATATTTATTTAAATATATTTATATTTATATTTCTGCCAAATAATATATACCTTAAAGCTACAGTAACTAAAACAAGTGGGGGAGTCCAAGAAAAGTCAGATACAGGGGAGCCATATGGTGGAGAATCCAAAGGAAAATACATACATAAACAAGGAATATAGCCAAGTCAACTTTAAAATCTAAAGATTAAAAATCATGCAGAGGAAGAGAAAAAGCTACCTAAAATAAACAAAAACAAAAGCAAAAAATAAATAAGATTCCTAAGCCATATCTGACACCCAAAAAGGGTAAATGAAAATGTATTCAACGTATGAACTCAGAAAATCTGAGCAAATAAACATTAGCCAAATACGAGATGGAGCAGATTCCTGCAACCTTTTCCCTGACAAATTATTTTCCTTTTATTTTTTCCTTCCTTCCTTCCTTCCTTCCTTCCTTCCTTCCTTCCTTCCTTCCTTCCTTCCTTCCTCTTTCCTTTATTACTCATTAGTATCTCCTCTCTTTATGAGCTCTAGTTCAACCAAAAATACCACCTCTTTATTTGAGGAGGGATAATGTACAAATTACACATTTTAGCACAATATGTGCTTCATTAAACTATCTTAGCAGAATATAAATGAAGGAAATGACTGCATAACATTTACATTTTTACCTAAAATGTTTAGTAAATATGCTAGAACTGGTATATATTAATTTCATTTCAGATACTGTGTCTAGGTTTTAGAGATTGAAGCCCCTCTTTCTAACAGATAGAAACTTGAACTCACCTCTGCTTCTCATTCCAAAAACGTCTCCAAGCTAGGGTGTTTCTCTCACCTCACCCAAGCATTTCATATTTCTCAAGGCTCAGCGTTCCCTCCCAGCCTTCCCTCGGCAGTACTCCCACCAGGAAGTAATCTGTATGACTCTGGAAGATGTCTCAGCAGGGAAGGCCCCACGGGCTCTGGTTATGGTTTTTGTCCTCATCTGTTGAGGTTTGTGTCTGGACGTCCCCCCGAAGCCTCATGCACTCATGGGGCGGGCTTCTAGCGTTTTTGGTTGACTCACAGTTGGATGCTGGGATTGTGGGTGTGAATGCTGCACCGCCTCAGGGCTCGTAGCCTGCAGGCAGTATGAGGGAGAGAAAGAGGCTTGCTTTCTTCTGCTCCTCCCTTTTACTCTGGCTGCTTTTGCTGTTTTCCCCTGCCATGAACTGCTGCCCTCTGCCCTGTGCCAGTCGGCCGTGGAGCCAGCCGAGGGTGGACTGAAACCTCCACAGACTGTGAGCTAACTAAACCTTTCCTTCCTTAATTTGGGGTGTCAGCTATTTTGTCTCAGCAACAAGAGAAAAGTAACCA
Organism: Dinomys branickii; assembly: GCA_004027595.1. NCBI lineage: Eukaryota > Metazoa > Chordata > Mammalia > Rodentia > Dinomyidae > Dinomys > Dinomys branickii. Next base: position 28,671 of record PVLD010017055.1, read on the forward strand.
AGGCATCATCTCAATGTAGAGCGCACCACATCCACAGATCTTTCCTACGGGACTGAAAAAGGTCACCACCTGGTCTACACAGTACTTCGGCTTTGCAAATATGCAGGCCTCTCTTTACAAATAAATCTGCCAACATGCCAAAGTGTGAATTTTGTGTGACTGGAACTATTTAAATGTCACAGAGGGACAGAAAAAATGTTAATGTGTCTACTATGAAGTTACAGTCAAATTGAGGTATCTTAAAACTGCAGTCCATTAATAACACAAAGATTAGAAATCGAATAGTTAACTTGAATTTAATGTTATGAATACTAACTGGAAATCAGCATGGGACCAATTAGAAATACTGAAGAATTAAAACAAATCAATTTCATTGAATTTACTTCAGATCATACGGCTGACAGCTAAATGCTTTGTGGTTGATTTCTCTCTCCTTGTTAATCTAACCAGTGGATCAGTTTTCACCAACCTCAGGGCCCAGCGCAGTGGCTGACAACTCCTATGGGGAGGACACCAGAAAATACATTTCAGGGAGAAGGAGTGGCAGGAAGTCACCACCACACTCCGTGGAAATATTCCTAGATGGAGTTCCTGTCTCAATTAATAATTCAGCACAGTTTACAGGCATCCTGTCTCTCATGCAGAGCTTCAGCATGTGATAATTATTTGGACAGTGAAGCACAAGAACTTTTTAAAAATCCCAAATTAGCAAACACAGGTAAGCATATACATAAATACCATTACTGATTTTGAGTGGCAAAGAAACTTATATACAGTTCTCTTAGGATAAAATGCTTTTAGCTGCTTGCTTTAGGTCCTTTAAATCTTCAGAACTATAATTTTGTGATATTTTTGTCACTGGAAACATGAAGAGTGAAATTATTTATATTCACTCAGTTAGCCTTTTGACTGATATCTACAAATAATTAGAAATGTCATATGATGACAGTAAAAATAATACAGTGGCTATTATGGTGCATGTACTCTGTGTTAGCTACATCCAGACACACGTTATTTCAAACATAGTCATTAAGGAAAGAAAAGAAAGGGACCCTAGAGTTTGACAGAACTGCACTCAGATATGGGGTTCATTAATCGTCTCTATAGTAAACTGACCTTTAAGTTCACAGCAGCTGTGATTGTAGTGGTGGACCAGAGTCACAAGAGAGGAAAAAGACAAGACTCCCATATTCACTAAGCTCTTTGGTCTGAGTTGAGGCCTTAATTTTTCTATACTTCAGTATTCTTCACTGCAAAATGAAGATGACAACAATATGTACTTCAAAGAATTGTTGCCTGGATGATGTAAGAAATGTGATTTTCACAATGCCTGGCTCAAACAAAGGTTTGCTGAAACCATATGTTATATTATCACCATGCTCACACTCTCCTGAAGTATCTCCTTGCTGTCTGTGATAACTTCACTCCTGTGCTGGGTACTGAGGGTGCCCTTCCTCCCCTTTCAGGTGGGAGCAGCACCATGTCAGTACTGCCAGGGAAGTAAAGCTCTTCTAAAAATACTTACATCATTTCAAATAGGAGACAGCACTACCTCTTTTCGTTGGTGAGCACTTCTGAACTTCCTGTGGTTGTTGCCAGCTACTTTCCATTAAACTTAATTTAATGGAAATGACAATAATAAGAACTCTGTTCCTCAGTTGTACTAGCTACATTTCAACACTTAATGGGGAAGTCTGGTCAGCAGTTGTAGACTCGCACAAAACAATTATGCAGCCTTTCCATCACAGTAGAAAATTGTACTGGACAACAATAGATGTCTTTCATTATTTCTTATTACAGAACAAGCAACCAAGCAATGATTTGTATTTATACATATGGATCAAAATATGTTCAGATTCTTTTTCAAGACCTTATTTTGAGGCAGAGAAAGACAAAGAAACATGAAAACACTGGGGACAATCTTCCAGACCTTTCCATCTCAAACGCATTCAACTCTGATGCAGTGTGCACACTCTCAGGGCATAAAAACTTGAGTGTGTGGATCCAGTGCCTCTGGAGAAGAAACTCCATGGCTCCTGCTCCTACCATTTTAATTAACATTCGCCCAGGCACAGGAGTATGAGGGAACCTCCCTCAGGAAGAACAGATGACAGCTGAGAACAGATGCTCCTGAGTCAAGATGAGAAACAAATCTGAGTGGTCTGGGGAGGAGCAAGATTTTCTGCTGTGCTACCCTAGCCCTTGTCTTGATCTCTGTTTCTTGTACCTCAGGAGTACACAGATTTTGGAAAGCTCTTGATATTGTGCTGTGGTAAGATCAGAATTTGCTGTCAAGAAAGTACAGCAATGTGCACACACACACATGCCTGTAAAATAACATTTAAAAAAATCAAACAAAGATTAACACGCCAAGAAGCAAGCAACTCTATTTGAACAGATCTTACTTTCCAAATGAAAGCAAAACTCATCACTTCCCAGGTTAGAACAGCTGAGACCCATCAACCAACAGAAAACAATTTGTTCAGAGTGGAAGCTGTCGCCCGCTATTACCACGTGGACCATGAAGGGCCGCCGCAGCCCCCGTTCCTGATTCGGCAGGCCTGCTTCCATTCCACTTGACAGCTGTGGACATCGGAATAATACAAAACATAACGTAATCAACAGACTGTGAAAAATCTGAAAGCTAAAGACAGATGTTCACACCATCACCACCTTTCATATTTAATTATATTTATGTGGGGAAAAAACAAACCATAAGTCAACTCCTTCACAGAGCTTGTTTTGCTGTCGACTTCCTGATGGAGTGGGTATGAGCCTCTCATCCAAGAGCTGTCCTCACAGAGCCTCAAACCAGGCTCTGCTAGCAGCTGAGCCTAGAGTGATCCGCCTGTGTCTGTACAGGAAAACAAATGCTGCTCCTTTTTAGACACTCCCATTGCCATCCCGCCGGCTAGGCTGCCTCTGCCACATCAGTACCCAGAGAGTAGGGCTGCACTTGGCACACAGCACCCAGGCCCAAACAAATGGACACTAAGTAAATGTGTTTCTAACTTGAAAACAAACAAACAGATGTATTTTACTTTCTCTGCTTTCAATCTACAGAGATTGCCAAGAAATCTCAGAAGTGAACAAAGAAAAATACTTTATCATTTACTCCAGCATTTAGAATCAGGCAATGACTTATACCTTAAGCAGGAGTCACAGACCTACCTGGCTACAGACAGCAGGTGGATACATCACAGGAGCGAAGGATTCTATTTCCTCTTCAGGGGCCGGAAGACACTATGGGAACCCTGTACACCAAGTGACTCTTGCCTTCTGTGCAGTGTGGCCCCTAAGGCATGTGGAATGGGTGCAGGGATAACTGCAGTCAAGGAAAGCTGGAGATGTGCTTTTTATACAAAATCTAATTTTAAATACTGCCAATTAATATATTTTTCTCAACAGGCTCCATAGTGTGGAAGTCAAATAAAACATGCATATATTTTACATATAGACTCAATTTTGCCAGCTTTAATGTAAATGAGTCTGAAATATTAACTTTTACAAAACATTGTTCTGCACAAAAGTTAAAAATAAAAAGGCTATGTTTCCAATGGGCCCAGCCACAATTAGTCAACGGTAACTGTGAAAACTGCAGGGCTGGTATGCAGCCCGGCTCTTTCACTCACAAGCTAACTGACCTTGGGTTCCTTCTGCTTAAATTGAGGTATTACCTCTCATGCAACTTTGTGGTTTTTATTGAACAGCAAATAGTGAATCTACTTTTTAAGTAGTAAAGTGTTCTATTAGAAGAAACTATCATTTACTGTTCATTGTTTTGATTTTTTATTTTAAAGACAAAAGAATGGAGATATACGAACGAGAACAAGCCATAAACAACATCGAAAATATAAAATTATACAGAACATAGCAGGGGATTAGCACTGGATGCTGTATTACATAATGTCATCTTCACACTAGTTAACACAAAAACATTAAAAGAAATACCAAATTATAGAGAAGATAGTAGGGAATCATCACTGGATGCTGCATAACATAAGGTTATCTTCACTTCTGTTAATACAAAAGCTATTGAGGAAATACAAATTATAGAGAACATAGAAGGGAATTACCTCTGGATGCTGTCCTACATAATGTTACCTTCACATGTTACTCAGTTACACAGATGATGGCCCATTTGATCATTCAATTTTCTCCTCCCTCATCTCCGTTGCCTTACCACTCAATCAGTCATCTTCCCTGTGATAACAACTGTATTCCTGGGTTTATCTATACCCCTGGACTCTCACCTTGGGAAGAGATATAGCTACCTCAGACTATACTACAGCATACATCAGTGTATAAAAACTGCCACAGTCGGAGATGGAAAAGCACCTATGCTTACAGCGAACCGCTGGCTCTGCCCCATCGACGTGCTATGGTTGGGGGCAGGTCCAGTCCATGGGGCGCCCTCAGTGGTGCCCACAACGGAGCAGCCGCATACTGTTCATTTTTGACAAAGAATTATCAATAAAAATGACCATGGCTTATCATCTGTATTCCTTCCTCTATCTGCTGGATGACAGAATAACTCTTAAGAACTAATGCATACAGTTCAAACTGTACTGTAATATTTCAAGTAGAAATCCATGTTTCTTCCAATAATTTAAGATGTTCTCTCCATTCTGTGGAGATGAGTTTGTTTTACATATAATAATGATACTGTTCATATTATTGAAATGCAAAACTAGAATGAGGTATATGAGAATACTAGAAATTGAACATAATGAATTATGTTCATTTTCAACATTTTCTTTCAAAAAAGTTTCTAAATCATAATGAAAACAATGTTATCACTGCATTGTTAATTGCCATAATACTTTTATATCTTGTGTATAATACAATTTTTCACATATTATGTAGTAAATATAGATATTGAGTGAAATATCTTTAAAAGGGTTGCTTTCAGTTCTTCTGGAAGGGGAATAGTTGGGTGGAATGGGATCTCTAGACCTAGTTTGCTGAGGAATCTCCAAACTGATTTCCACAGTGGTTGCACCAGTCTGCATTCCCACCAGCAGTGGAGAAGGGTTCTTATTTCTCCACATCCTTGCCAGCATTTGTTATTGGTTGATTTCTTAATGATAGCCATTCTTACTGGGGTGAGGTGAAATCTCAGTGCTGCTTTAACTTACATTTCTCGAATGACCAATGATGTTGGACATTTTCTCATGTATTTATTTGCCATTTGTATTTCTTTAACTCAGAAGTGTATATTCATCTCCAAAGCCCATTTTTGGATTGGGTCTTTGAATTCAGAGGGGGGACTGATTTTTTTTTTAATTCTTTATAGACCTTTGTCCAAGGGACAGTCAGCTAAATTTTTTTCCCAAAACATCATACTACAGCAATACATGTGCACCCATGTTTATAGCAGCACAATGTGTGATAGCTAAATCTTGGAAGCAACACAAATGTCCATCCACTGAGGACTGGATAAAAAAATGTGGTATTTTTATATAATGGACTATTACTCAACTATAAAGAAAGATAAACTTGAGGCTTTTATAGGTAAATGGTCACAACTAGAGACCATACTCATAAGTGAAATAAATCAGAGCTGCATGTCAAGCAATGGATTGTCTAAGTAGTGTAAGAACCTGAAAGAGTGAACAAAAACTAGAAGATACAATAGACATTGTGAAATGAAAGGAAAATGCTCAGAAGTAAAAAGCAACTTGGATGAGGGAAAAGAGAAAAGAAGGGGAAAATCATGTGTGTGTGTATATATATACGCATGCGTGTGTGCGTGTGTGTGTGTGTGTGTGTGTGTGTGTGTCTATACAGGATAGATAACATATTTGTACTACTGACTTCTATCATTTTATTGAAAGGAACAGTTAATGATTAATTATTTGATCAAACTTACATATGTATATTTGTTTTCCTAAGTAACTGCTTTGAAGATATCAATAAGTAATAGAACAACCATTATTAATTCCCTGTCACCTTGTCTGTATTTCAGTATTGTGTGTATTGTTCTTTTGCTATTTTTTACATGGATGTCTGTTTGATAATATGTTTTCATTCTTTTATTTTTAAAATAAAATTTAAAAAATAAGGTTTGTACATTAGATACTATTGCTACCCCTGCCTAAGATTCACTACCCCAGTTCTGAAGTTTTATTGGCCAAGAGTGACCCTGTTTCATTTGAGGGAGTTAAATGTATTCCACAAAAAACAGCCATAGAAATTAGGTGTTTAGTATTTTGGTACATGTGTAAAACTTCTGGAATTTCCTCCTGTGACAGCATTGCCTCTTTTGGCTTCTTACAGATAATTTAGATGAGAAATTTTAGCCCTAGATTTTCTTTTACCTATTATAAAAACTGAAAAGGTATTTGGCATCAAAAATATATGCAGAGCAGCAGGCTGGAAAGCCATACACTCACAGCAGAAGTTCCAGAAGAGATCAAATATGCAAGGTCAATGACAGCAGGAGTGTTAAATAGTAGAAGGAGAGGAAAGTGGGGAGGAGAAGACATGGAGAACAAGCACCTCATTGAGCGCCCTCTGACATTTCCAGCTCACATGTGCAGTCCTCATTTAATCTTACCAAATGAAAAGGTAGGCAGCATTGCTCAAGTTTTACAAATGAAATTTAGAGTGCTTTGACAGAGAATATTTAGCCTGCCAATCTAGGTGGCCCAACTTTAGACCATGGTTTCATCCATAAAGGCACACTTTCTTCCAGTTCTTATAAATTCAAAGAAAGGTCAAGCACTACCAGAAGTCTACAAAGTTATGAGGGTCATGGATCCCCATTCTTCTAAGAGTTGGCAATTGTTAGCAAGGAAACCAAAGTCTGTGAGTGACTTGCATGTCTGAGATGGGTATGACATTTTTGGAGGGAGTCAGTCACCCTACACGTACTACTTACATGAGTAAAACAGACCCACAGGTGGCTATTTAGTGAGTGTGGTGTAATATTTAAAGTTCAGGCCTCTCATTCAAACTGGGTTTGGTCTGGATTCTGTGACTCTGTACTAACTGTGATCTGGAACACTAATTTGAAGTCTTCTGCTTAAGTTTCATCATCATTAAAATGGCAAAAGTGTAGGCTTTCCCTCCCAGAGTGGTTGTAAGAATTAAACAATCTTATTAATTTTAGTTCTTATCTTTGTGGAAAACTTTGGACAGCTAAAACTTCCTTACATTTATTTAGTGTGTGAATTCACTCTTATCTGAAGGGCAACAGAAGCAAAAAGGCAGAAGAAATAAAATGAACTCTACAAGTAACATATATCACAATTCATCTTGTCAGAAATTACTCTTGGGGAAATATAAATTACATTGATTTAAAATTAATGATTGAAGATATGCGGAGAAGAAGAGGGGATGGTGTGAATGAGCCCTTCAGACATGAACATTTACATTACCAGTTCCACATTCTAACAGACAGCTTTTGTGGTGGTTGCTGTGGCCGTGTGCGCTCAGTGAAAGCTGTCCTAGACTGTCCTTGGTAAAACAAGGCAGTGGGGTCAGAACAGGATAACCCCATCTCCTTCAGCACGGCAGATTGAACTACTGACCCACTTTGACCAAACAGATGTGTCTGCCAGGAACTTGGAATTGGAACACAGAGAATCTAGTCAATCTCTGTCAGACATTTGAACTGGGAAAATGTCTATGATTAGGGTGGTGGCAGTGCGGTACAGGCTGAGATGGCAAAGTGGAAAAGGCAGGTGGGAAAAGACAAGAAAAAGACCAAAACTCTACTTGGAGGCCAGGCAGTGGGGCCAAATCAGGAGTTTGCTCTTTATTACCTGCTCCTTATTATTTACCATTTTATTTGACCTGAAAGGGAGACCTAACTCCCCGCTACTCAGTTTCCTCTCACGGTGCTAATTAAGTCAGTCAGGGCGCAGAAGGCCGAAGGAAGGGGCTCCAGGACCTAGCTTGCTCTTCATCATGCTACCTTTAATCACAACCCCTCTCACTCCGTATCCATGTCTGCATGTGGCCTTACTGGTGTTGTGCCTCGTCAGGGCTGCACGTCAGTGGCACAGACAGGACCTCTCACTTCCCGATAACCCTTAGTTCCTTGGTCTGGTGCTACATAAAGGCACACTGTGCTTTTGGATCCCCTGAAGTATCCAGGCATGCTTCCAAGAAGCTATCTTCCAAAAATTCTCTATTAATGACAGTTTCATGTTTCAGTCCTTGCGAGCACATAATCTCTGAGGAAGAAACATCCATTTGTGCCACTGCCTTTTGGGATAGTTTGGACCAACTATTCTTGACATTTGGGTGAGCAATTCAGTGTTAAGCATCCCCTCGCTTCCTTGCACCTTCCTGTGATGGCGAGTGGGTTATTGGGTATGGATAAAAGTTCTGCAGTGCTGTATTAGAATAGTAATAATCAAAGAGAGTGCCGGGCACGAGAGTGATATGAAACTCACAGATCATAAAGATGCCTCCAAATTATTATTATAATCTACATCTAAAATCATTTCTATTTCATAGCTCCCTCTGGTAAAAAAATAAAACTCATAATTCAGTTAGGTGATTCCTAGATGTGGTTGCTATTGAAAGAAACTCAAAACATATTCCCTGAGACCCTCTTCTGGGTAAGAATGACATAATCATAAAAAATAAAAATGCTATTAAATAGACTATAAATTTCAAAATGATACAGGAATGCAATAACCACCTAGAGATTTGAAGAGAATAATAAAAGCAAACAAAAACTAAATAGACCACCCTCCTTCAGTAGAGATAATACCAAAGCTGAAAGATGCTGATTCACAAGGTTGTGGAGTGCAGATTTACTCAGGAAAGAACTTGGGGCTTTAAAAGGGGGCAGATAAATGCATATGAGGAGCCAAAGTACAATGCCCAATAAATCACTCGGGATTTAGATAAAAAGCATCCCCAAATAGATGCATTATTTTCTGTTTATAAAATAAACAGACCTCGTTAGAACTGGAAGAATATCCACATTTTTAAAATGTAAAAACCTTTCCATACATCTAAATTGGGAATTACTTCTGGTTTTAAATCTATGTGGTAATGTACAAAGCAATGCAAAATGAAGTTTTGGTGAAACAAGTAATGAATTTAATTAAGAAAGTTTACTGTAAAACCTAACCAAGCAAATAAAGCCCAAAGTTCTTTGTGAAATCCTTTGAGATAAGCTGCTCATTGCATTTGCAACATGATTATTAAAAGCATTTATTTCATTGTAGGTATTTCTCCTTTCCACAAAAAAGTAACCTTGGCCATGAATGGCAATTCAACACATTTTTCACAAACATAGTGCATCACAGGCCAGTGTTAATCCCATGGCACCCACTGGCCATGTCTGTCCAGCATTGAGTATTATGTTCCCAGAGTCACATCAGCACCTGCCTTGGAGGTGCTGAGTCTACTCCCAAATAATTCCTTGTGAGTAGACCCTGCTTTTCCAAAGTGCCCCGCCCACCTTCCTTTGTGTTTTCCCTTTACCTAGTTCCGATAACAATGTGCTCAGTTTCAGAGAATGGACCGTGTGATACACTTCTCATTAACACAGTTTTGCTTTCTGGATTTGCTCAGTTTTGAGTGGCTGCATCATTCGTACCTGGCAACAAGACATAAGGGGTGAGTGGCACAGTGCTGTCCCTAGGAAAGTTCTGCTTATAGAGAATTTTAGCTTCACTTGTTGTATTCAGCCTGGAGTTGTAACAGCCGTCATGGATGGAACAAAAAGCAGTATTAGAATACACTTGAGCAAAAAACATGGGAGGACCCCAAGTCCCTCGGTGTCATCAGTAAGCTACTGAACCTACAATCCTGGAATATTACCACTGGACTACTCTATAAAAGAGATACTAAATATCAACATTGTCTAAGCCACTGTCCCTCTTGTTAATTGTCAAACTCAGCTGTTAATGCAACATCTTTTCTATGTCTTCCTTAAAGCTGTCATTGTCTTGGTCTTGCAATGAAGTCATCAGACCTTCAAATTGGTAATGAAATGAAGCATAAAGTCATGCTCATAATGTATTACTTCTACAGTATTTGCTTGTGCTTCTCATCAGTCCATAAGAGGAGGTACTACAAAGAAGAACTTCATAAACAGCATTGTAAGAAACAGTGACTGGGAAGTGGGAAAGCTGGTTTTGAATCTGAACAAATGTTCAGAGTTCTGACTCCAAAGCTGTTACTTCTTTCCCCTCTAGTTTCCATTAATATTTCAGTTTCTCAAAGTCAAGCCTCAGCTTGCAGTTACAGAATGAAGAGAAGTCTGCACAGATGAATAGCCAGAAAAAGATTTTCAGTACACCAAGAGGTACAGCGCTTTTCCTCTGATGTTATTCTGCACAACATGGAAATTGTTGGGATTGGGACTACATAGTCATAAATTATCCCTAAATTTTCATCTCAGAAATGAAACTAGTCAGGCAAAGAAGCTTGTGTTTGAGATAGTGAAATATATGAAATTAAATATACTATAATTGATTCTATTCTAGAGAAATAAATCAGACTGTGTTCTTTTCCAATTCAGAACAGCACCTCCAGCTTTGTTTATAAGGCCGTAGCATAGTTCTCTGGGCCTCTGTCCGTCCCTTGCTTGGGAAAATTTTGACTTCAGGACTCAGTGTTCAGATAACCATAGAAATACGTAGCAGTGAGTCATGAAGGTAAACGCTCTCCTGAGTCTTCCTGGGGCCAGGCAGGAAAATGCAGACAAGAACAACAGCGTGGGTGATGACGTCCGAAGCATTCAGGTGGGAAAGCAGGGAAGATAAGAGCCTACTTGTTCTTTCATTCAGATGGGCCAAATGGGCCTAAAGGGCAAGGTTTTCAGCCAAAGCCATCACGTTTTTGGCTTTTACAAGGGTTTATTTGCTGTGAGAACTAAACCACAGAATACCTGAACCCTCACTAAGAGCATGTGCCCTTGCTTCTGCTCTGCCTTGCAAAATTTCCCTCCTAGAATTCTTGTCTCCAAAGGAAAGGTCAAGTAGCTGGAGAGCATTCAAAATGTGAAATTCTCTGATACCTCCATTTCTACAATCAAATTTTCTTTTTTTATGAATCTAGTTTTGAACTTTTCTTTCTATGTCACTGTGGTAGAACTCAGGGAAAGATTGACACATTTTAGTTCTCATTGTATTGGTGAAGAAACTGAGAACTGGAAAGTTACGAACATCTGGTAACTTTTGGTGGCTCCTCAGCTAGCAGGAAATGCAGGTGGGAGCTGTTTCCTCCAGTAGCTCTGGATTTTCTACCTTCTGCCCCCAGGAATCCTTATATGCATTGGGTTAGTTCTAAACCCACTTTCTATTTTCAGTTTTTTGTTTGGTCTAACGTCTGTACACTTGGTAAGGAACACCCTCATATGAGCTGGGAATACCAGGAAGGAGTTGATGGGAAAAGGAACATCATTTTCCCTTAAGATTTTCAAAAAATTTACTTTATTTATTTATTTCTATTCTAAAGAGAGAAAAACAATAAAAGCAATATGGAATTTCAAAACAAGATGATAGGAAATTGACAATGGTTATTCTTTTGCATGTTGTTACGTTCTAAGTAGCTGCTCAGATTACCAGATACAGGCATGCAAAATTTATCAAACGGTATAAGCACTAATGGTTCCTTTCAATAAACTAATAGAAATTAGTAGTACAATTATTCTAACTACCTTGTGAGTACATATATATCTTTTATTCCCTTCTTTTTTTTTTTTTTCCTTTCCCTCATCCCAGTTGTTCTTTCCTTTTGAGCAGTTTCTTTTCCTTTCACAATATCTATGTCCCTTAAGGTTTTAATAGCTCCATTTTGGGAAGTTTGGTGGGAAACTTAGCCAAACAATGGTACTGTTCAAATCGCATATTTCCTGGCATCCAATCATTGTATCATAGACAGAAGAGAAAAAACTCTTGGTGTCCCAAATCATTATAGCAGCAATAATTCTGCTAAATCCTAGAATCAAACATGTTTTAAAACAGGTCAGAAATACTGCCTAATGCAGCAGAAATAGCACTTTTACTTGACCTTCTAAAACACACAATCACATTTTTAAGTAGAGGGAAAACCCCCATAAGTTCTGGGAGGTTGTAAATGTAGAAGTGATACCATGAAATGAATTACCTGTTCTTATCTCTTCCATTAGAATGGGGAGGTATTAAATATTTCTATTCAACTTCCCACCCACAGTGGGTAGTGGAAGGTGTGTGTCATAAATAACACCACTTCATAAATCCCCTCAGATCTGCAGGCAGCATTAGATATTCTTCCAGTATAGGTCTGTGGCTCTGCCCAAGATAAATCACTGCCACATGCTATGTCCCCAACAGGGGGCTGTTAATTAGTTTTAAAGGCTCCTGCAGTTTCTCTAGTACTTCAAGGAAGTATACAAACCTGGCAATATACAAAACATACCTTCTTTTATGGTCAGCACAGACTGAGATTTTATGAGCTTCCCATGGCTGTATGAAAGTTAAGCTATATGCAAATGTGCAAAGAGAAGACTTTTAAAGTTGACTGGGATAAATGCTCTGTTTGTCTTGGAATACAGCAAAACTCCACTTAAGCAGAGAGGAAGCAGCCTGCCAGGCTGGGTCAGGGAAGCACTGTGCTGCAGCCAGGAGTCCCTCCACTTTGCACTCAGCCTAGTTTTGGGGCTGACCGTTGTATTCCCAGAGAGCAAAATTTTTCCATCCTGAAATACATCAGTAGTAGAGGAAGGCTAGAAAGTCTAAGAATTTTAGCATTTTGTAGCTGGTACAGAGCTTAAAGAGGCACAGTTTCCAAGAAAAGAAATGAAAATCTCTGACAGCAAACTTAAAACTAGTCATGTTGTACTAACATGTATATATATATATATAATTTCAGAAAATAAAAAAAATCTAGCAACAACTTCACAGTCCTCATTTCTGTTTATTATAGCCAAACTACCCTGGAGATGATTATCAAGATCGCAAGCATATTCAATTTGATTCCTAGGTTAACAAATATCTATTAACAATCCACTGTATATTCAGGACTATATGTTAAACACTGAGGGCTATGGACAATCTCAGCTTTCAAATAGCTTCTTATTTTGTTTTATCATAAATTATGTTCTACTGAAATGTAATCTAGACACAATAAATACACAAATTCTAAACGTACAGTTTGATGACTTTGGACCAGGGCAAATACCTGGAAGCCATCTACTATGACAACATGCTCTGCTTGTGAGTATGAGACCATAAGATCTCACTTTTCTTCCACAACTCACTAAGATAGCTCCTAATGCTCCATGCATTGTGAATATTTGTTCTATGCCCAGACAATGGTAAGAACAGTACAATGGATATCACTGAATCCTCCCCTCCCATCTCCCAAAATCTTGGAAGAAATACCATGATCATGAGTAATATTTTACAGAGTCAGCTGTCCATGCAAGTAGGTGGCAGAAGATTGCAGAGTCTATTTTTTAACAGAACTCTAAGCTCCTTACCTATTTACAACAGGGTTTTCTACAGTGAGCTAAATGCTTGTGTAAGGACTAAAATTTCATTACCTGGACGTTCTCAAATCTATTGCCATGACCACTAGTTGCTGACATGGAATAGTCCTAATACCTAAAAGAATAAAGAATCTTCCAGGCTCTTTCAGTTTAAAAAATTATAAAGTAGATGGAAAGATACATAAAATTGTTTGGACAGCTGAGACATGGATGTCAGTCAGCACAGCCAAAATTCATTTTTGAGCCAATAGATTAAATAAAAGAAAATATCTGACATATACTCATATCTGCCTTAACTGAGTTACAGCCGCCTCTGATTCTAGCTTCCTTTTCCTTGTCAAATTTTCCAAAGTCTCTCGTCCCCTCTACGCTGATCCCGCCTTCACCAAGACACTGCACCTTTCTTTTAGATAGTTATGATGGTATAATTTACCTCCTAAAGGAATGTCAGACATCTTAGAAACTCAGGGATTTAACCTCACATGTCCTAAATTTCTCTAATTACATCTGGCAATTTTCTTTTTGTATCCCCTTCTAGTAGACAAGTAAATAGGCATTTCCTCACCTGAAGGTTGCTACTGATTGCTACTGATTTGTCTTCTGATCCAGCATATTTTGAAGACAATTAAAGCCAGACTTCAGAGTTACCAAGTGAACTGTTTTAACAAAGTAGGCATCCAGTGTGCCTGTTATATTTTTACTTCAGTTGCACAGTGTATTTTATTTTATTTTTTTTTTTTATTTTTTTTTTTTTTTTTTTTTTTTTTTTTTTTTTTATTTTTTTTTTTTTATTTTTATTTTTTTATTTTAGAAACATAAAAGTACAAAAACATATTGACAAACAGACACCCATTATCATAGAAAATAGTACAATCACAACTAATCTATAGACAAGGTGATATGGTCTCAACAGTAGTTGTTGCTTTATCCATTGATATCTTCGAATTGTAGATGTATGGACCCATATACAGACATGC
>PVLD010017056.1:0-20990 GCA_004027595.1 Dinomys branickii
CTTTCCCACGTCTCGCCCCGGCAGCCTGGTCCGCCCTACCACATCTCCCCCGGCATCTCAGAGAAATACGCCCAGTTTAAACTTCCCAGCCGAGGTTCCGGCATTCACGCTCACCAAGTCTGTCTCGAGCTGGTGGTGTTTATTAAGGAGGTTCGCTCCCTTGCTGCTCACCCGGTCGCCATCTTCCCCGGATCTCCGGGCTGGCTCTCTTACCGCCTCCATTTACTTCTAAGTATGTTACATATCCTGTTTGTTTCCCATAAGTGAAAATCTTTGTAGAAAGGATATATGCCTTATTGTTTTGAAAGTTTTCCATCTCCCACTCTTTTGGGCAGGGTGATATACAGATTGAGTATTCTTTGTGAAATGCTTTGGACCGGAAATATTTTGGATTTTGAAATTTTTTACATTTTGTAATATTTGTGTATATACAACGAGATATTTGTGCCTGGGACCCAAATCTAAACTGAAATTCATTCATGTTTTGTAGACTCATATACATTGTTGCTTGAAGGTAATTTTATTTATTTGTTTATTTTTGTGTTTTTGAGATAGGGTCTCCCTATGCTTGAGCTCACTTTGTAGCCCAGGCTGATTTTGAATTTGGAAAGATCCTCCTGCCTCAGCCTCCTGAGTGCTGGGATTACAGCCTTGTGCCACCATGCCTGGCCTCATTTTTATTTTATTTTTTTGCCGCTGGGAATTGAACTCAAGACCTTGCAGTTGCCAGACAATCACTGTGTCACTGAGCTACATCCTGGACCCCCTTGAAGGCAATTGTCTATGGTATTTTTAGTGTGCCTGCATTTTGACTGAGACTTGTCACATGAAGCCAGATCTGGAATTTTCTACCTGTGGCATTGTATAGGTGCTCAGAAAGTTTAGGGCTGGGGAGCTTTTTATTTATTTTTAAGTTTTTTTGGTGCTGAGAATTGAACTCAGGACGTTGTGCTGCCAGGTAGCTGCTGGCCGCTGCGCTTATCACTGGCCTTGGGAGCATTTTAGATTTCGGATTTTTGGATTAGGGATGCCCTGTGTGTGTACACTCTATGAGGACTGGATAGATAGCATTGGAAACGACAGGCTGAACAGCTAAGTTGTGTGGGGTTTTTTTTTGAGAACAATAGTTTTTCTAAGAAATATTAATGCTGTATATGCAACAAGTGAGAAAATTAAACAGGATTTTGTTTTGCTTTCATCAGCTGTGCTTCCAGTTGATCCTGTTGAAGAAAACTATGTTCGTAAAGTGGAAAATTGTATATTTTCAGTGGCCTTCCCTACTCCTTTCAAGTCAAGAGTACGTCTCATAGCAGTTTCAAAGGTTAGGCTTTGTTTTTTCACACCAGGAATTCTTCACTAAAATATTTGTCTTAAAGGTAATTTTTTTTTTTAGATTTAATATTGCTAACGTATTGATAAATGACTAAAGCTTAGATGGTTGGTACATGTCTTCTCCCAAATTAGTTTTTTGTTCTTATTCCTGTTTTCATCTTATAGTTATCTTACGAGGAATACTGTATATGCATTTACGAAAAAAGGGGAAACTAAATTCTTTTCATAGATAACGGTTAGAAATGGTCTCAAATAACAAGTTCTAAATTGTTCTGTCATGGTATAAATGAATTTGAAATTAAAATAGTGAATTTGCTTTTTTTTAGTTCATTTGCTTTTTTTTTTTTAGTTCCTTAAAAGACCATGTGCTAGGAGAAATATCACAGGAAATCCATGAAAATTTTAGAACCAGCTAAAAGAACTGATTTTCCTCAAGTAGCATAAATGATCAGACAGTATGCTGTATCTCTTATGAAAAATATTAACAGTATATTTTGGGAAGAGGTTTTTCCTCCTAATAGGTTTCTTTTCTTGAAAATTATTAAAAGATTGCTTAGGTTTCTAAGATTGGTATTTTTTTCTGTCTCAGGATGTTCTAGAAGACATTTTGGACCTTGATGTATCTGTGTCTGCAACAGATGATTTTGTCCAGCTTGTAAGCGGTGGAAAGACAGTGTTTGGATCCGTCCCACTGGCTCACAGATACGGTGGCCATCAGGTAAGAGCAGCAACATTACTTTCTACATGCAAATAAAAATGTGGTGGAGATGCTGTTCTATTAAATTATTTTGTGTCAATATCTCTAATATTAGCCTTTTGAGATTTCAGTGAGATGCTTCTAGAAGAAAATCATCATAAGATTATCAGTAATTGGTCATGTGATTTCTTGCTGTGAAAAGCCAGAGCCTACGCTTTAAATGGGGCTGGCAGGTAGCTGAGCGATAAAGCGTTTGCAAAGTGTGAGTGAAGCCCTGGGCTTGATCTCCTCCACCACGAGGACAAAACTAACCCCGCCAAAGCTATGGACATTTGGTTTTTGTGGCCCTGGGGACTGAACTCATGGCATTCTTTCACCAAACTACCTCCTCAGCCCTTTTTATTTTTATATTTATTTGCAGACAGAGTCTCCCTAAAATGGCCTGGTGCACTGGAACTTCCAGTTCAAGTGCTGGGATTGCAGACATGTGCCACTGTGCTTAGCAACAACAAGCTATGCTGTTTAAAAGAAATTAAGAAAATGAGGGCAGTTCAAATATAACATTTCTGTGATTTATTGCCAGAGAACTCAGAAGAGACCGAGGCAAAAGCCGAGGAGCACAAGATGTCAGTGTAGAAGCCCCAGAGGACAAATAGCTTCCAATTTTGCCTGGGGGGCAGTTTAACAAAATTGGGGAACTGCTAGAGAGGCCATAAGTCAAGGGTTGTGGGGTGTGTGAGAGGTGCTGTGGCGATTGGAAACAATTAAGGCACATAAGAAATGAAGCAAGCTGTGGAAACAAGATTTGAGTATGGTATTTGAGTAAGAAAAGCAACATGGGGACAAGCAGCAGTTGCTGAAATTTGTGTGACTTCTTTGAAAACAGGATACAGTACATTTTGAAATTTCTGTGACTTCTCTGTAAGAGAGATACCATTAAAATCTCTGTGTTTATTTTTAGGCTGTTTTGGAAATAGGAATACTTTCGAGGACCAGCAGTAAAGTATAATATGATTTGCTTGAAATTTAAATTAGGAAATATGCAGAAAAGTGCTATGTGTTGGCTATTACAATAATTGTAACACCAGGCTCTGCTTTATTGTATTAAATAATCCCTTTATTCAATTTCTCTCATGGAGGTCTAGGGGTATAGCTCAGCATTACAGCACCTAGCTTGGCAAGCAGAAGGTCCTGAGTTTGATTCCTGGTACCAAAAATAAAATAAAATAATTTCTGTGAGCTAGCTGGGTGTTGTGGCACATGCCTATAATTCCAACATTTGGGAGGCTGAGGCAGGAGAATTGCTGAGAGTTTGAGGCCAACATGGGCTACATAGTGAGACCCTGTCTCAAAAAAGAAAAAAAGAAAAAAAATTCTGTGACCTAGAATGCAAAATCAGAAAGGACTTCACAGATCATCTGTTGTAAACTTGCATCTTAGTTTCTTGCATGGTGAGGGGTTGACCAAGATCGTTCCATGAGTTGCAAGAAATGCGTCAGCAAGGAAATCTGTTTAATTTTCTTCAAAATACCATTTCCAAAATATACATGGGTACAATGTTTTGTTGTTTTGTTTGTGTGTGTGGTACTGGATATTGAACTCAGGACCTTGTGCTTGCCAGGCAAGTACTTATCCCACTGAGCTACATCACCAGCCATGTTGTTCTTTTTTCAAGGAGTAACTTAATGTTTTACTGAACTGTGGTTCTCACTTTAGAAACTTGTAGACTAAATGATCCTTACAGTCCTTCTGGTGCCCCCCATATAGGCCTGTCCCCAACGCAGGGGTCCCGTGGTCCAAAATGCTATCTCACCTACAGATTAAATTTATTCGAAAGCATTTTATGCCATAAAAATACAGATGCAAACTTTAATTTGGCGGTACTGGGGATCAAACTCAGGACCCTGCATTTGTTAGGCAGGCGCTTATTCCACTGAGCTATATCCCCAGCCAGATGCAAACTTTAAGAGTTGCATTAAACTGTTCTTTTCCGGAGAATGTTTAATGGTAGTCTAGTAGATTAAAGCTTTATCAATTTCATATCATCTCTTGCTTCTCCCTGATTTGAAATTATATTATAAATGTTTATCTATATGGATATCTTTGCCATTTCGAACTTAAATGTTTTTTGTTGGTGGAAAATAGGGTTCCTGATTTCCCTGATTGCATGTCTGGAACTGAATTCCCCATCCATTCTCAGCCCCTCTCAGGGAGTGGGATATCCTTCATGCATTGTTATTTTAGTGCTTTTCAGATGAGGCTGAGAGTACCTCAGCGTCGCGCTCTTGTAGATATTCCAAAGTTCATTGTTTTAAATTATATTTTAAGAGAACTTCACTTATTAATTAAATTTATTTTCACTATAGTTCTAATTGTTATTGTAATCTTTAAAAATGCCACACCTCATTCCCACGTTAGACCAAAATGAGCTTGCCTATAAAAATTACTGTCAAATCTATGAAGATGATAAACGTGAATAATTCTCCTTTTCCCCTTTTAGTTTGGGGTGTGGGCAGATCAGCTTGGCGATGGAAGAGCCCACCTCGTTGGAATTTATATGAACAGGTACCACATATTCTCTTGGGGAATAGCTTCGCTGCTAAATATTGACACATGTCTTCTAATAATGGAGTTATTTTTTTTTTTTTTTTAAGGCGGGGTGAAAAGTGGGAGCTCCAGTTAAAAGGCTCAGGAAAGACCCCGTATTCCCGGTATGGTTCAAAGTTGTTTTTTTTTTTTTTTTGCGGTACCAAGGATTGAATCCAGGGCCTCACAAGAGCTAGGCAAATTCTACCTCCGAGCTACCTTTAGCCCCAGTTTGGTCGTTCTAGTCATCTAGATAAGAACTGATGTTATCTTAATCACAGATGCAACTCTTTTAAATTGTGTTTTTTCTAGAAATGGCGACGGTAGAGCAGTACTTCGATCCTCAGTGAGAGAATTTCTGTGCAGCGAGGCGATGCATGCCCTTGGGATTCCAACCAGCCGGGCTGCAAGGTAAAGTCTTCTTCCCTTGAAGCTGCCAGGACAAAAATGTGCCAGTAATTGGAGGAGGTAGATCTCCCAAAGCGTGTCTTGCTCTAGTCTGCCGTTTCAGGCACGTGCTGGTGGCTCACTTGCAGCTAAAATGTTGGATCCTCTTGTTGCAGCCTGGTGGTGAGTGACGATGAAGTGTGGCGAGATCAGTTCTACAGTGGAAATATCACGAAAGAACGAGGTAACAGGTTTTACAGTAATTACGGTATTCAAAACTGAGCCGAGTTAAGAACACATTAGGTATTTTCTGCAGTCTTCTTCAAAATAACCCCTGGTTTTAGCTGTAATTTCAATATTATAATATTACCATAGACAAGCCTTTCCCGGGTCACTGGGTGCCCTTTTTCAAAGAGCAAAGGGACATCTGCAAGGGCTGGGAGGCACCTCAGTGGTTGCCTGGCATCAGTAAGACTCTGAGTTTGATGCCCAGTAACACCAAAACAAGCCTTATCAATGAGCAAACATCTAGGAAGTGACAAAAACTGTGAATAGGTGGCAAAATGTCACAAAGCCGGTATAGGAAGGCTCAGGCGTACTTTCTTCAGATCGTTTCTTGGCGTCTGATTGGTTGTGCTTTATATTTTTCTGAAAAACTCAGTTCCTTTGTCAAGAAATAAAAAATTAAAGGTGTACCGTGGAGGCACATTTAGAGAGGCAACAGAGAGAGCGAGAAACTACTTCGAATCTCCAGAGAGGAGAGGAGACCTGAAATCAATAGTAAGCGCCCTTAAGAGCTACAAATTGAAGCTGCGAAGAGACGAAGAGCCGCTGGAGCCTCCGTGCTCTACCGGAAGCTCTGGGCCTGCTTGTGTGTGTGTGTGTGTGTGTGTGTGTGTGTGTGTGTGTGGCGGGCGGCGGCGTTCTCGCTGCTGTTCATAGTGATTCAGCACATTTGATGCTTTCTACACTTAGTACGTAATACGCATGTTAATGTTTGTGCTGCTATAACAAAACATCTTCAACTGGAAATCCATAAATAATAGAAATGTATTTCTCACAGTTCTGGGGTGTCTAAGAGCAGTTTGCTGGTAGACTCAGTGTCAGGTAAGGCCCCCCCCTTCACAGGGGTCTCCTTCCTAAGGTGTCTTCCCGTGATGTAAGGGGAAGCCACCTCTCTAGATCCCATTTGGTTTTTCTTTTCTCTCTCTCTCCCTTTTTTTTTTTTTTTTGTCTTTTTGAAACAGGGTCTTGCTATGCAGTCCAGGCTGGCCTTGAGCTCACTTTGTAGCCCAGGCTATCTCAAACTCTCAACAATTCTCCTGCCTCAGCCTCCCGAGTGCAGGGATTACAGGTGTGCCCCACCACTCCCAGCTTATCTAGGCCTGTTTTCTAAGACACTAATTGCATTTGGGAGGACAGCCCCTTGACCTATATCACCTCCTGAAGCCCCACACCTTCTTATATAATTTCCTTGGTGATTACGTTTTTGACTTTTGAATTTTAGTTAAGTGCAAAGTTTTGAACCATAGCAATATGTTCTTTATAAGATTTTCATGACACATAGTTCCCCTAAAGTATTTACTCTTAAAGTATTATTAAGGGCTGCTTACCTTCTTGGCATCTCTCACTGTAGCAGTTAAGGTTTACTGGAGGAGCAGACTTAATAGAAAAAACTGTATGACAGAGCAGGTAGGCTTACAGTGGCTGCCTGTAGAATTAAGGGTGGAAGAATGCAGAAAGGCTGTCTGTGGGCTGGAGAACTGGAGGATCCAGTCAAAAGGTGAAGGGCTGTAGAGTCCGGTGCAAGTATGTTGGAAAGCTATGGGGATCTGTGTTAGAAAGATGGTGAGTGTGTGCTGGAAGCCTGCCTGAACTAGAGACCAAAATCCACAGAAAATGGCGAAGACTGGATCTTTCCCAGAAAAATAAAGGAGAGCCTTTTCATTTTGTCCAGGCTGTAAACCTATTGGTTGGTCCCACCCACATCTGGGGTGGGGCATTCCCCCTCACTTTGCAACCTATATGTCAGTCATCCACAGATACACCCAGAGCTTTGCTAATCTGTGGGATGGTCTCACTGAAGTCAAGTTGACATATTACAGTTCCCCTTTAATGTCAGTGGGGTAAAATGATACTGTTGTGCACAGGCCCGTAACTACTGAGGTCTCCTTGTTTGTGGTGATTGGATGTGAAATTGCAGTCACAGACTGTTAGTGTGGCTGCCACAGCACTTCTCACTTTTGTGGCTGTGACTTGTATGATGTATTGTTTATCTGAATTCCAAGTCACAATCTTAATGGTAGCAGGTGACCCCAAGAACTTCCATTAGGGTACTAATGAAATTTCCACATGTAAGTCTTCACATATGTACAGATATCTTGATCATATTTTTATCCTAATGTTGGCCGAGGGGACCATTATGGTACGAGGCGAGACTAGTACAAGGTGAGAAAAAAGAATATGTAGGAACAGGAGCTGATTCTTTCAGAACTTGCTTTGCAAAACTTCGCCGAGTCACTGGGACTTTCTGGCCCTCAGTCTCCCCAACTAAATTGAAGTGAGATCAGTCGATATTTTCTTGTCTTTCACTGCTAACATTCTGTGCGTCAGTGGCTATTCGTTAAGTAGGTATTTAGATTAATTTATAGAGCTCTTACAAATATTTTTTGAATGACTTTACATTCTTACTATCCCAAAGTCACAAGAAAACAAATACCTATGTTAGTATAGTGAATAAATCTTGACCATGAGGATAACTCAGGACACATTCTTTGGACCTTTACTCTGCTTACCACTGGGCTAAACCCTAGTGGATCCGGGAGTAGTAAGTGTGGCTCAGTCCTCAGTCTCAAAACTCAAAGCCTTTGTAGAGAAAAGACTTCAACCTGAACAACCAAAAATGAGAAGTCAGTAAAAGGAGGATCAGTGTAGCTTTGGGGAGGAAGTAGAACTTGATCTAGAGCAGAAGGTAGGTGGGATTTCAGTAAGAAGAGAAGGAGTAGGGTTATGCAAATATCTATTGCAGTTAATTCTCAACTAATTGCAGAACCAGAAAACACTTAGGAGGACCCATGCAAAGGGGAATGTTCATTAATTCCCTGCTTAAGGATGAAGTACCACTGGTGAGGCAGTGAAGACTCCGAAGTTTTCTGCTGCAGCTGCTTCTCAGCTGGTTACCTGGGTCAAACCCTTGCTGTTTCTAGCTGTGTCGTGGTCTCAACATTCTGACTCAGGCTTAAAGTGGCAGAGGAAATCCCTGACTCCTTCAGGGATGTAAATTAGTTGTTTTTATGGTGGATTCAGTAGCTATATTCCTTTTTATTAAAATAATTTCATTTAAGAAAAATACTTTGTTGTGCTTGACATAACTTTAAAAAGTTTTATGTTAAAATAAATGTTTCTTTTAAGGTGCAGTCGTGCTTCGTGTTGCCAAGTCATGGTTTAGAATTGGATCATTAGAAATTTTGGCTCATTATGGTGAACTGGATTTGCTGAGGTTAGAAAATTATTTTTAAAGCTGTTATTGACATGCAACTGACTATAAGATTGTATATATATTTGAGGTATACACTGTGATGTTTTGATACATACACACACAATGTAAAATGACTACCCAGTGAAAGATAATTAACACATAACACCCACTCTCAGCAAATTTCAAGTATACAAGATATTATTATTAACTATAGTCTATACCTTAGGTCTGCATGGCTCACTCATCTTGTAACTTTGGGCAGAGTTTCCCCATTGCTTGCAGCCTCTGGCCCTTGGTGACAGCTGTTCTACTCCATTTTTATGAGTTCAGCTTC
Source organism: Dinomys branickii (assembly GCA_004027595.1). NCBI lineage: Eukaryota > Metazoa > Chordata > Mammalia > Rodentia > Dinomyidae > Dinomys > Dinomys branickii. Next base: position 8,815 of record PVLD010017056.1, read on the forward strand.
TTCAGATTCCACATAGAAGCGACACCATGCAATAGTTGTTTTTCCGACCTGACTTATTTCACTTAGCATATCTTCCAGGTTTCTTTGCATTGTTGGTTCTGACAGGATTTCCTTCTTTTTAAATGGCTGACTAGGAAAATTACATTTAAAAAAATACAAAAAGAAAAATGCTTACATACATGCTGTGAAATTAAATATTTTCTGTCTTCTTAGAAGTAAAACCAAGAAGTTCTTTCTTTTTTTCATGGCACTAGTGATTAAATCCAGGGTTCTTAAATGTGCTAGGCAGACACTTCACCACTGAGCTATACCCCAGCTCCTTTTTGTTGAGACAAGTTCTCACTGTGTTGCCCAGACTGGCCTTGAACTCATGATCCTTCTGCCTTAGCCTGCTGAGTAGCTGGGATTATAGGTGTGTGCACCATACCTGGCCTCTTGTGGGTTTTGTTTAGGAATTTAAACAAAGAATTACCCCAGTAGTCCCTCTTCTCAAGTGATTTATTTATTTATTTATTTTTGGTACAGGGAATCGAACACAGGACCTTGTGCTTGCCAGGCAGGAGTTATGCCACTGAGCTAAATCCCTGGACCCTTCAAGTGATTTATTATGTAATTTGCTAGTCAGTAATAGCTGAGCACCTTCATGCCACTCAGAGATATGGGGGAAGCCTCAAGAGTTCCCTGGCTGTCCTCCCAAATTCTGGGATTTCCCGGGTGCATCTTCTCTTAACACTCTGGCTTGACCTGGAAGTGAAAACCTCTTCAACAAGACAACAGCAACAGACCATATTTACACAGAAGCTCTGCATGTTTTTGAAGATTGCAGGGAGAAGATGGAGGAGATGTTGCTTTAAAAGAGCAAAAGCAATAAATTCTTCTCCTTGGGTCACACAGTTCAGTGTCATTCTCTAATGTCTGGCATCTGCTGGTATCTGTGCATGCAAAACCCTATCCTCCTCAAACAGACTTAGGATATATCTTCAGACAAAGACATTTCTTCCTTTAGGAAAGGATACTTCTGTATACATGTAAAGGAATATAAGAGCCGGGCGTGGTGGCGCACGCCTGTAATCCCAGCACTAGAGAGGCTGAGGCAGAAAGATTGTTGCGAGTTCGAGACCAACCTGGGCTACAAAGTGAGCTCAAGCCCAGCCTCAACTGCATAGCGAGACCCTGTCTCAAAAAGACAAAAAACAAAACAAAACAAAAAAGGAATATAGTTTAAAAAATCGTTACACATACATAAGAAAAATTACCCTGGGCAAACTAGAGTCATTCGGAATATGGATCCTGTACTGTAGTTACTAGTACTAATAGGTCCAGGTTTGGTACATGGGGAATGTGGAGAGGAAGAAATGAAGGAACTGAATGAGCAGAGCAGAGAAGTGATCATCACCTTGTCGCCTCCACTCTCTGAGTGTCTGACTTTAGGGAATGTGTCCTGAGCTCATGGTCATTCTGCTGAAGGAGAGAGGTCACTGTTTCCACTGTTTCAGGGTATTTCTGACCACTGGTTTGCTTTTCTTTGGGTTGCTGCTGTTTGGATTCACCATACTACTGAAATTGTTTCATCTTGGCCACATTTGTTTTCTAGCGCCTGAGCTCAAACCCAGTGTCTCATGTGTGCTAGGCAAGTGCTGTCCCATGGAGCCAGTCCCCAGCCTTGAGACTGTTTTATCGAGTGTTCATATTTCAGTTCTATTTCACTTACTCTGGTCTTCGGTGTGAAATGCCTCCTACGCTGGACCACATGATGTTACTTTTCCATCTGTCTAGTTATTAGACCAACTCTCTACAGCCCAACCTCACCGCTGCTTCCCTCTCATCCAGGGCAGTCAGCTCTCTTGGTTAGCCAGCTAACTAGAATACTTGGTTAAAACAGGAAATAAAAAGTAATATGTAAGTGTTTTAAGCTTTAACTTCAGACATTTGCTATTTTTTGTTGTCTGATTTAGGAAGTCTTAAATGACCAACATATAAATGATCATTCCCTGTTCTTACTGCTACACTTTTTATGTATTTCTATTATTATAGTTTTTATTCTGTAATGTGATGATTTCTGCATGTTCTTCTTCAGATGGACTGTGCCCTTCAAAGTCTAGGTGTGAATCTTACCACTTTTTCCTAGTACTTGCCTCGGGCTTGGCATACAGTAGGAACTCAGTGAATGTTTGTCAAATTTACCCAAATTTGGAACATAGAAGGGTAGAATATAGTGTGATCTTCCAACCATATTTCTGTATTTGATTCTTGTAGTGGAACTACTTTTGTCTACTTTGGAGTAAAATCTTATTTTAAAGTTTCTGAATTTTAAGGCTGGTTGAGTGAATCATAGATGTCGAGAGTGGGTTTAGCACTTATTCACAGGACACTGTACTATAAGAAACACTGATGCTGTCTCCGTTTATCCCAGGACACTGTTAGACTTCATCATACAGGAGCACTTTCCATCAGTAGATGTCAAAGCACCTAACAGATACGTGGTAAGTTTTTGGAGAGAAAAGTCAGTACTCTGTTTCGTTTTGTTGGCAAACAGACCTGGGACCCTACAAAAGGCAAAAGCAAAGCTGGGAAAGGAAGTGTAAAGCGCCTTGAACATTTTGCTAGAGAAAGATAAGATGAACCTCATCATAGGCAAGACAGTTGTTTTGTTTGAGTTATGACAATAAAAGTGGAACAGGTGTCCCTGTATCTTGACTGTATACGTTACTTTTGGGTGGCACTTACAACTGGGTCACGTACATTCTCCCCTCACACCTTAGGTATTACCACAGGTTCTTTTTAAAGTGGAAATTATTAGCTTATGTGAATGGAACAGTAGAATGGGTTTCTCTGTGACATTTTCTTACTTGCATGGACACCGTGCTGTGGTTGTATTACTCTCTAGTCCTGTCCTACTCCCGCCCAAGCCCTGTGCCCCTCCTCTTCTCCTAATACTTCCCTGTAGAGTAGAAATTTAAAAGGGAACCCAGGAGATTATAGGACACTGTGATTTCCTATCCTTTTACTCCCCCTATTCTTGTGGAAAGTTTTTGATCTTGGTAACTTTTTCATTCTTTAAACAGCAAAGGAATTTGCTCTCAGCAAAGGAATTTTATTTTTCTTGTTGAAACACTGCAAGTTTAATAGTTTCCATTTCTTTAACTTCCTTGTGAATTCTGTTACTCTCACCTTTCTTATTAGGCATGGAGAATGTTAGTCATAATACTCTGAGTCCTTTATATATTACGTCTGGATGAAAAATTTTCTTTCCTTTTTCTGACATATACCTGTTTTGGTTTCTTTAAATACCTCCTGGCCCATGTTAGAATTCTTCCCACGTTCTCCCTCAAGGGTCCTAAAAGATTAAAATGTTTACTAATGAAAAACTAAAATTTTCTCTAAATTATATTTTAGGATTTTTTTTCTGCAGTAGTATCTGAGACAGCACAACTTATTGCCTTATGGATGTCTGTCGGTTTTGCTCACGGTAAATTACCTATTGATATTTTATTCTGCTGTGAAGAAATTAGAATTCGTTGAAGTGAATGACTTCTTTCTGTGTATTTAAAAATATTCATCCTGATGAGCTTCTTAGCATTTTTAATATACAAGCTTGTTCTTAGCAACGGATTTTTGAAATGGTTTTCAATGGAACAGTGATCAGAAAATAGAATGATATTACTCATAAATCTATTTGACATTATCATTGCATGTATGACTACATATTATGTTCAGGGTTCTTTAAAGATATTTAAAGAACTACATAGTGTGGTCAGTAAGTTGAAGTATAGAGGAGTAAGTGGGAGTTTCATTCTCCGAACTCGTGTTAAACATTTCCTAGCAATTCTTCTAGTTTTCTTCCCTATTATGCACAGATATTTCTAGCAGAAGAATCAAAACAAAAACAAACAACTCCCAAAGAAACAAAAACAAAATCCCCAAAAGTTCAACAGCCAAAAACTGAGCTGCACCCCCCACCACTGCTAATGTGCTGAAGCTAACAAACAGGTGACAAATGCGTGTTCTTACCTTTTACCATTTTCACAACCTGTGAGAATTAATTTATTGTATTCTTTTACTGGTCCCATTTCAAATAATATATGTTTCTAAACAAATGCTAGAGAATGAGGGTAGCTAAAAGATGAAATTCCATTTCTTGGGGTTTTGTTCCATCAATGTGTGAAGTGTTTGTTGGGGAAGGGGGGACTATAAAACAAAAGGCTAAATTTAATTTTAAAGTATAGTTTTAACATATATTAAGCTATTAACTTACCCATTGAATTTCAGGTGATAATTTAATTTTGTTTCATCTCTAAGACAAACAGCATTCTTAAGAGCCTTCTTATTCTGGATAATTGTACAGAGGTAAAGGAGAAACTTGGTTGCTAAGGGGTGTAGCTCAGCGACAGACCGAACACTTGCCTAGCAGGCACAAGGGACTTGGCAGTGAAACAAAAATCAAAAACTAAAATGAAAAAAAAACAAAAACAAAAAAAGAAACAGAAAATTTTTCATTATTATGAAGTGTTTGGATTCTTTGTTGTTTTAGGTGTTTGTAATACTGATAACTTCAGTTTATTATCCATTACTATTGACTACGGTCCCTTTGGTTTTATGGAGGCCTATAATCCAGGTATGTCTGGTGTGGGGTGTGTGTGTGTGTGTTTCACTAGAAAAAGAACCTCAGGTTTATTTTAAGTAAACTTTTAAAGGTAATAAATACAGTGATAGCATAGTAGAAAGATGGGATAGTAGAAAGAGAGGCTCACTCATAAAATAGCCATGTTTATGTGCGGGTAGATCTTCTGTGAGACACGGGCAGTGCAGTAATGAATCCTGCGGTCTCTGCCCTCAGGGAATGTCGTATTAGAGACGGTGACGTGAAGCATATCAGTGACTGTGTTGTCCGGTATAGTGTCTGGCCCTTAGTGGCTGTGCCTTTGGAAATCTCTATTAAGAAATAAACTGTGGGTAATGATAATACACTGCGTACACCTGCAAGGATCAGCGATTGTGTGGAGGACATACACTCTAGCTGGAGTTTGATGCACACGCCTGGGCTGTGGGTGTAGCTCAGGGATAGAGCATTGACAGGGCAGCGTTTGACTCTCAGCACTGTCAAAAAAAGAGTAGGGGGAATAGCATACATATGTGATAAAATGGAAATTCTTGTGGGCTGAAACTGTGTTCTTATAAGGCAAATGTTTATATTTCAAAAGCTTTCAGTATAAAAAAAAAAGCTTTCAGTATAGACGAGTACTAAGTGTCTGTATTTCTTCGTAGTTAAGTAACATTGGAAAGATTTTTACCTAATAAACATTTATAAGTTTAAGTATAAACTTAAAACAGAAAGAGGGTATTTATTATAATTGTCCCCACTGTAAAACCACAATATTTTCTTTTAAACAGACTTTGTACCAAACACATCTGATGACGAAAAAAGATACAAAATAGGAAATCAGGCCAATATTGGGATGTTTAATTTAAATAAGTTGTTACAAGCTCTAAACCTATTACTGGATCCTAGTCAAAAGCAGCTGTGAGTAAATCCTAAATGTACTAATTAAGTCTGTGAAAATATATTTGTATAATGATCACTTTCAGAAAAATAAATGAACATTTAAAAAAAACATCTTATTGTTTACTTTTTAATAATGAAGATATTTCTTGCTATTTTTTTAAAGGGGGAAAGGTTTATTTAGCTCACAGTTTGTGGAGGTTTCAGTCCATAATCAGCTGACTCCAAGGCAGGGTGGCACATGGCAGAGTGCAACAGTTCATGGCAGTGGGAGACAGCAAAACAACAGGAGATCAGACAGAGATGAAGATATTTCATGCTATATATTTTCCTCTAATGCAATTTGGGCTTTTTTTCATAGTTATGAGAATAAAGTTTTTCTTATTTATAGTTTTTACATGTTATGTAAAGTTTATTTTCTATTTGATGCAAAGTGCTATTTATCACCATGTTTTTATTTCTGATTATACTTTTGTCCATATTTTTGTGATGAAAGAAAGTATTTGGTAAAAATCTTTATTTGAAATGTGTTAAAGATTTTTTTGTGGCTAGAATATTTTTGGACGTGTTTGATCTTACATAACAATGTATATTCTGTAGTCAGAAGCTTTAATATATCAAAATAAGTATATTGTATGTTCATGTCCTTTACGACCTTACTTTTTATCTGTTAGATACATTTGGTTCTTAAGAGGTTCATATTAAAAGTTTCTATTTGAATTGTATTTTATCAAGTTTAAAAAAATTTTGAAATTTGCATATACTATTGTATTGTTGGTAGGTACAGCTACATTTTTACATTTTCTTCCAGAAGTACCTTTTATCCTAACAATGACTCTTTTAATTCTGACAAGTACTTTTCTTTGTCTTTTTGAGACAGGGTCTTGCCATGTAGTTTAGACCAGCCTTGAACTGTGTAGCCCAGGCTAGCTTCAACCTCACAGAGACCCTCCTGACTCAGCCTCCCAAATGCTGGGATTGCTGGCGTGCGCCACCATGCCTGGCTTCCCTATCTTTTTCTGATTTGAGAAATTCATTCATTTTCTCCCTGTTGATGTGAACATTCTACTGAAGAGAATATTTCATCCCACTCGGAGTTATTTTCTTCCTTTTTTTTCCTGCTACTTTACTGCTATAGGAAAACAAATTCCCAGATATTTTTCAGATATCACGTAAAACAGTTTCTAAATACTTTCCAGTATATTTTCTGAGATTCTAAAAAAATCTTGCTAAGGTTCTGCTTGCCCATTGCTTCACCTTCCATCCCCAGTGATGAAACCTTTAGAAAGACTATAGGCTTTACCTCTAGTTACCCAGCTGCTACCCTTTGCTAAGATACCTTAACATTTTAAGTTTTGGAAGATTTAGCTTTACCTTGAAGTTTATCTCTTCCAAGAGTCTGTGGCTTTGGCATTCTGCCATCTATTTGTAGTAATTTTGCTGCTTATTACCATTTATTTTTTTGCTCTTCCATTTTATTTATTTATTTATTGAGACAGGGTCAGGCTGTGTAGTTCAGGCTGGCCTGGAACTCACTATGTAGTCAGGGCTGGCCTTGAACTCATGATGATCCTCCTGCCTCAGGCTCCTGAGTGCTGGGATTATAGGCTGCACTACTGTGCCTGGCCAAAACACTTGTTTTTTTTTTTTTTTTTTTTTGTGCCAGGAATTAAACTCAGGATGTTGCACTTACCAGGCAGGCACTGTGCCACTGAGCTATATCCTTGGCCTGTTGTTCCATTTTAAAGTCTCTGTCCTAATTATTTTCCAGGTATCCACTCTATGGGATATATAGGTTATACATCCTCCAAAGTTTTGCATAACCCTCAATATTTTACTTTGACGAATAATTAATATCTGGGTGTTAGCGACAGTACGGATTCAGTTGTGAGCAGCAGCACATTACTAAGCGTGTTCATCAGGACACCTGAAGCCTGTTCTCCAGAGTAGCTTTTTTAGTAATGAAGCTGAAATTTTAATCTCCATATATCAACTGTATGCTATCTCATTTTGAATTTAGGCTAAAGAGAAAAAGGGACATGTCTGTCTTTTCAAAACAAGAGTGTTATGGTTTGGTTCTGGATGTCCTCCCAAAGCCTCCTACAGTCATGGGGCAGGCTTCTGGAGTTTGATTGATTCATGGGTGTGAATGCTATACCCGCCCTGGGGCGGGTAGTCTGCCTATGTAAGGGAGGGAAAGAGGCTGCTTGCTGCCACTCCTCCCCTTTGCTCTTGTTAGTTTTGCTATCTTCTGCCTCCATGTATGGCTGCCCTCTGCCATGTGCCACCCTGCCTTGGAGCCAGCCGAGTATGGACTGAAATCTCCACAGACTGTGAGCTAAATAAACTTTCTTTCCCTAATTTTGGGTGTCAGGTATTTTATCTCAGCAACGAGAGAAAAGTAACCAAGACAGAAATTTACATTGTTCATAATTACTCAAATTGGAATGTCATGTATGTATATAAATATGCATAGAAACTATATTGAATGCATTCATAGTTTTAGAGAGTGTTAAAATATTTTTTGATTTGCCCACTGGAAAGTGAGCTCCTTGAGGACAAGGACTACATTCTCATCATTTCTGTGTCTCCAGAGAATGGGCTAGAAATTAAAATATATCTTCCTTTCCACCTACTTGCCTCCCTGTTCCTCACAAAATTTAAAATTCACCCTTTACAGCACAAGATCAAGATGGAAGTCAAGTCATACAGTGGTTTTATCAACTCCAGCTAGCACAAATATTACTCTAAAAAGATGAAAGTTTACATTCCATCTGTGGTTTTCTTAGTTTAAAAGTTGGTAATATAGTCACATAGTTAATCAAAGTTATGGGCTGAGGATATAGCTCAGCAGCACAGTGCTTGCCTGGCAAGCTCAAGGTCCTAAGTTCGATTCCTGGTACCAAAAGAAAAAAAAAAGAATCAAAGTTATGTAAAATAGTATTCCTTAAGCGATCTTGTGCCACCCCCCTTGTCTTTCATTAATTGTGTATGTTTTGTCCTGCACTCACTTATTCAACTCATACTTATGGAGTCTTATCTCTCAGTGTGTCCCAGACACTGTTCTGTGTGCTATGGGGAGGGTAATGAATAGAAAAAGAAAATAAAAGCCATCCTAGTGTTTACTTCAGAGGGGAGGCAGTCAGTACACAAATATGTTATATAATAGATAAGGAAAATAAACCAGGGGACAAATAAGTTATATAGAAGATAAGGAAAATAATCCAGGGGACAGGGAAGAGGGGCTTGGAGTTTTAAGAGTAGTCAGCACTTAAGCCAAGATTTGAAGGAGTTGTAGTAACAAAGCCACACAATGCAGCTCCCTGGGGAAGCCATGCTACAGGCACAGACTAGCATGTGCAAAGGCCCTGAGGTGGAGGGATGTGGTATGCTCAAGGAGAAAGAAGCAAGACGGCTGTAACCAAATATGTCAAGGGGAAAATTAGAGGAAATGAGACCACAGATGGTGTGGGGCTTCAGGATGTATTAAGTTCTATATAATTTAAAAAACACTTTAGAATCTTAAGAGATGATTTATTTAAAGATGATTTTGAAGTTAAGAACTAAGCTAGAATTAGTAACATGTAATCTCTATGATTTTTAAGATGTGAAGGTTCTCTTTATTCTTATAATTCAAGAATATTAATTTTAAAATAAAGTTTAACTGTCTTTTCTTTTTATTTCCTAGTGCTGCTCAGATTCTCAGTGGGTTCCCTGATCTTTATTATACAAGGTTTGTCAGTTTTGAATACAGATGTTAAAGCATCACGGTTGGTTAGAATTTTAATAGCAAATTGAACTGATATTTCTCCTTTTAGATTTAGAAAATTGTTCAGAGCCAAGCTGGGATTACTTGGAGAAGAGGAGGAGGACGACCAGTTAATCGCCCTTCTCTTACATGTGAGTTCATAATGTTATTCTTTCCTGATTCACATTTGACTGACTCTTCACTGTATTTCTGAAGAATTTTGGTCGATAAATACACTTGCTCTCATTAGCTCATGGGCGAGACAGAAGCTGATTTTACAATGACGTTTCGGCAGCTCAGTGAGATGACCGAGGGCCAGTTACGGGGGCTCAACATTCCTCAGGTATTAACTTGTGACGTTTGTGCTTTTTTTCTTTTCTTAATTCAGTTTTCTTTGACATGTCTATGGATGTATACTTTACCTATCACAGTGTCCAGTTTAAAGCGTTTAAAATAATTACCAGATTTGTTCAGTTTCACAGTTCAGTTTTTGAGCAATTCTGTCACTCTAGGAAGACACCTCGTGCCCATCCGCAGGGACCAAGAGGCGCTGGGCGGGGGGCGGGAGGGAGGACGAGGACCTTTAATTGCAGTTAAGGCTTGCTGTATAGTCTACCAGTTACCATGATGATCGTTCGTTATGTACTGCAAACTCGTGCAAACAGCAAGGGAAAAATGAAAATTATGCCCCCGCCCAAAAAAGAAAGAAAATAAAAGGGAAAGAAGGAAAAAGCCCGATTTCACTCCCAGCGCCACATAACTGCTCACTCACTTTCTTTCTGCTTTGCGGATGCTTCCTACATGCGGGGCCTCCCTATAGGCGATCTTCTCCCTCAGCATGGCGCTGAGGTTCACCCGTGCGGTGACCTAACAGTTCTTTCCTCCTGTGAGAGCTGGCAGCTGCTGTGGGGCTGTTCCACCCTGTGCTTGTCCCTTTATGTACCAGTTGAGGACAGCTGGGTTGCTTCCCCTTTTGGCTGTTACGCACACAGGCTCCTGTGAGTGTCCATCTAAGTTTATGGGTGGAGAGGTGCTGTCCTTTCTCTTGGGTAGGCTAGAAGTAGAAATGCTGGATTGTCTAGTAAATGAATATTTAACTTTTAAAAAAACCTGCCAAAATATTTCAAAAGTGGCTGCACTTGAGTCATTGTTAAGAATATGTGCTGCTTTTTATTTCACTGCGGACATATTACATTTCCTGAATAATACGGGTATCTCTGGAGGACGCCTACTTACTATAGACCTTGAGGACCACTTACAGGCATTCCTTGCTTACTGACCTACTTGTTTAAGAACTGTCTGGACTTCTGACCCACTGCTTCAACGTGTGACCTGTCTTCGGCTTTGGTACAGCTCTGTGCATCTCATTTATAGAGCAGTAGTGCCGTTTTTGGGTACGTTGCACCTTGTTTATGGAGTGATTTTTGCTGATTGTACTGTACAGTACAGTACTGCACTTGTACGTTCTGTTATGTATCACAGTGCTGTGTATAAGAGTTACACAAATAAGAGTAACATCATCACGGTGGAGTTTCCTTTGACCATTTCTTTGTTCTGAGTGTCATAATGTGCGTACCATATACAGTTCCTCATTAGTGACCAAGTCGTTTAACAGTCTAGTTGCTGGGGGGGGGGCTGTCATTAAACAAGGGATGACTATATTTACAGGGCCTCAGTCTTCTAGTTCACAAACATTGTTTTTACTTTTTTTTTTTTTTGTCTTTTTTTGGGGGGTGGGGAGTACCGGGAATCAAACTCAGGACATTGCATTTGCCAGACAAGCACTTATCCCAATGAACTATATCCCCAACCTTTTTTTTTTTTTTTTTTTTTTTGTCTTTTTGAGACAGGGTCTCACTGTGCAGTTCAGGCTGGCCTTGAGCTCACTTTGCAGCCCAGGCTGGCCTCAAACTCACCACGATCCTCCTGCCTCAGCCTTCCAAGTAGTGGAATTATGTGTGTGTGCTACCACACCCAGCTATGAAATTTTTTAAATTTAAATTTAAATTTCTTCATTACATTTCATAAGTCTTGTCTAACATGTGTGAGGCCCTGGGTTCAATCCCCAGTACTAGAAAAAGACAAAACTCGGATGAATTTAAAGTGATTTTTCACGGAAGCACTTGCAGAATCCAGAAGTTGCTAGAAATTGTTAGAAAAAGAGATGTCAGGTGACTTGACAAATTCACATAGCAGGGTGTTACAAAGCCGGAACCAGAACTGAATTTGCTGGCTGTCCGGTGCTCTTTCACTGTGCCGTGTGCACAGGATGAACTTTTTCTTTGTTAGTTCCGTCATAGTTCATGGACCTATAAAGCCACATTATTTTACTAATACAGCCCTTGTTTTCACATAGTGAAGGTGAAGCAGGGAAAGTGCGTTCCTCAGTCTTGCGGGAGGAGGTGACTGGGGCGTTGCAGAGGGCCGGCTCTGGGCAGGGCAGGGCACGGGGTGCTTCAGCGAGGCAGGGTAGTAATCCCTGCTGGCATCCCTCTGCGGTCAGCGGCCTGCAGGGAGACAGCAGCGGCTCCATTCCCGTCCTGTTTCTGAGCGTGGCCTCCGTCGCAGTGTCCCTGGAGGGCTGGAAGGAAGGGGCGCCCTGGGGAAGCTGCCAGTGAGAGGTGCGAATCTCTCACTTTACAACTATCACACAGAAATGGCTGTTTTCAGGGTAGGAAATGGGAATCAAACTAGTGCTGTTTGAAAAAGAAGCAGAATGATTATCGATATGGTGAGTATAGATCATGCTAATTGTAAAGGAAACTATTTTTTTACAGGTATGGAATAGCCACAAATTGCTCTTTGTTTCTGTGCTGAGGACTGAACCCAGCACAAACATGATAAGCAGACGTTCCTCTGCCACTAAGCTACATCCTCAGCCCATAAATTGCTTTTTTGGGGCAGTACTGGGAATTGGATCCAGGGCCT